>RJWT010002504.1:0-40531 GCA_004365215.1 Cuniculus paca | reverse complement strand
AAATGACCAGCCTGAGCTACAAAGTGAGCTCAAGGCCAGCCTGAATGGCATAGTGAGACCCTGTCTCAAAAAGACAAGGGCTGGGGATTTAGCTCAGTGGCCTAAGTGCCTGCCTGGCAAGTGTGAGGTTGTGAGTTCAATCTCTGGTGCTGCCAAAAAAAAAAAAATTGATTTTTAGCATTTTATTAATCTATGTTGCTATTGCATGGTGATAGAGGTTATTTTAAGAAGTTGGTACATGCATTTAATGTACCATAATCAATTTCAATCCCTTCCCCTCTCACTTTCCTATCCCTGCCCTCTTGTTCCTTCCCTATCTCTAGAAGTACACCTCCCTGGTTTCCTGTTTTCTCTCCTTTATTTTGTGTATGTATGTATGTGATTTTTAGTTTTCTTTTATAGTAAAAAACATGTAATATTTAACTTTCTGCTTTGTCACATACTTGTGAATTTCTCAAATTTCTGCCTGTTCTTGTGAATTAATTTCATTCTATTTTAGTCAAAGAAAATAGTTTCTGTTATTTAAAAGTTTTAAAACTTGTTGAGGTTTGTTTTATGGCCTCCTAACATATGCTGTAATGGAGAAATTTCCCTGTATGGTTGAAAATAATGTGTGTTTTACTGTTGCTGATCAGAGTGTTCTAGAGATAGGTTACAGCCAGTTGGTTTATACTATTGTTCAAGTTTTCTGTTTTCTTCTGGATCTTCTTAATTCTTTCATCCATTATTGAAATTGGGTTCTTCACTTCTTCAATTACTATTGTTGAATGTCTATTTCTCCCTTAAATTAGGCTGTGAAGGCTCTGTTGTTAGGTGCATTTATGTTCATAATTGTTTTGTCTTCTTGATGGATTAATCTATTTGTTTTATGACTTTTTTTTTGGTCTCCAGTGATAAGTTTTGACCAAAACATTCTTTTATCTGATACTAGTAGAATATCTTGAGCTCTCTTTTGGATACACTTTTATATGATATACAATTTTCTGTTTACTTTCAACTTACTTGTACCTTTGAATCTAATATGTCCCTTGTAGACTGCATATAATCGGATCATCTTTGCTCCATCCTGCCATTCTCTACTTTTAAATGGAGAAAGATACACGTTTTATTAGAAAATAGTATGGTCATTACTTCATAAGCTGGACGTTAGTTCTTTTTCACAAATTAGTTAATGAGAACTAGCCTATTAGCATATTTGTCTTTTTATAATTAGTAAAATGATTATTTGTATTAGATGTGTGTTATTTTAATTTTGACCTCTTCATGTCTGTCTTTCAGGATTCATTTTGTAACTTATTTGTCAATGTTTTTATAATATTTCTTGAAATGCATATTGACAACATTTATATGAGTGGAAAAGTAAAAGCAAAATTTCTCTGGAAGAATATGTAATTCACTTATCAGCTTGCCAATCAAATGTGTGGTGTCTGTTTTCTGTAAATTGAGCTAAATATGAAGTGTGTATATATGTATTCATATGTGTATAAGACCAAAAGGGAAAATGAAATGCTTATTTGAGTTCAAAGAAGAAAAAGGAGAAATCGAAAATTTCCAAATTAGAAATGTTTTCATGCTTTTTACATAGTCATGGATATCATACTGTTATAATATTCAGATTTTATTGCATACACTTATATAAAATAGTAACTAAGTGAAAATTTTACACACACACATTATATATATATGTATATATATAAAATTATATTCACTGCAAGTTTCAACTCTAATTTTTTAGATGCCTTAAATTGTATTTAAAAGGGTTCAAATAACATTGTTATTAAACTGTTCAAAATTTCTTTAGGTAGTTCTTAAAGGAAAGAACTGGAAGACTAGATAGTAAAGATGATTCGAGTTTATAATAACAAACTGCCATTTTAACTGCTATGTTCCCAGTGCCAATCATACCTCCATTGTCGAATGAATGCATGGATTAAGTATCCTGAATGATATCATAAGAAACTACTTATTTGCTATCTAAAGGAAGGACCACCATGGAGTCAGATTTTTCCCTGAGTCAGGTAGCTATCAGTTGGTAGGTAGAGAGAGCTGTTCCAGATGGAATGGCAAAAGGTAAGAGAAGAGTAGATATGAAACCTACAGTATCAGCTGGAGAAGACAGGCTTGGGTAGCTAATCTTTGTCAGATTTTTGTCTTTGTAAAAGTTTACAAAATGAGAGTAAGATTTAGAACCCAGACTTAAAATAACAAAGTATGAGGATTCATATATCACAGTTACTTTATATTCTGCGAGGTGTTCTTGAACATCCAGTTCTAGTCTGGCACTCTACAAGGCACTGGGCATGCAAAAATGAGGAAGAACATAGATGAGCAGTACACACAGAAAAGTCTGATAAAGCAGGATACATAGTACAAGAGGAATATATTGTGCTGTCAGTTGAACGATTTGACACTGCTGTTATTTGTTCATTTTGACCTACCTATACCTGTTAATCCATATTTTTCAACCCACAGGTATGTATAAAATCCTGGTGACAGAAGAGTAAATCCTGATACATTTATTAATCATTTGAGCTGGGAATTGAAAAATGATGCAAAATGTGAATAGTTGGATAGGTTGTAGGTAGAGGATTTGAGGTAACAGGATAGATACTTGGGAAGTATGGATAAGAGTAGAAAGGAGCCTGAAACTTCTGTTACAAGTTCTGTAGGGTCAAAGAGACTCTACTGAGAAGGCAGTGGTAAGTCAGTGAAGCTTTTGCCAGAGGGAATATTGTACATGGATACAAACTTTAGGGGAAGAAGTCAGGTGGCTGACTGGGCATAGGTGATAGGTAGGCTGATTGACACTTGGAGGCATTGAGATGCCTAGGAGCTCCTGAAGTTGTCCAGATGAATTGCAGTAATGAACGTGGAGGGACTGAGAAATGGAGAATAATGTTTCTCAGACCGAACCATCCTGGTTTGGCTAATGATTGGTTTTGCAGGATTAGTTGAAAGACATACAGGTGCAGAAGTGGAGGAAGAGAGTTAGCTCTGTGGAGATGTTCTTGAGTAAGTGGAGCCCTGCTATATAGGTCCTACCTCCATTGGTGTGCAGGTCACAGGTGAAGCTATAAAAGTGGATGTGATTATCGGGAATTTACCGAAGGAGAGCAGGGCACCAGGGTAAGTGGAAGAGGACAGAGGACAGGGTAAGAGATGAAGTTGTATCCCACACTATTCAATATTTTATCTGGGTCACAGTGCTTATTCACCTGTGTCTACTCTTCACAAGTCTGTAAGACCTTCAAAGGCAGCCACTAAATCCTATCCATTCTTTGGCATCCTCAAAGCTTGCAGGTACTTAAATGCTCACTGGCTTACACCCTAACTTTCACAGATTGTTTTCTAGGTTCTACTAAGCTAGAGCCTAGCTTCTAAGTGGCACACAAGGGCCATTCCACTTCATCCTTCCTAACAGTTCCATGAGTTGATTCTAATGTTAGCTCAGTTTTATAAATGAGGAAACTGAGGCATGAGCTTGTTCAATATGACAGTTGAACATTGAGGGAGCCTGAAGCTAAATTCAGACAGTGCAACACCAGAGGCTACTTAGCATCGAACTCTGATGCTATAGAATGAGTGGAGTCAGAGTGACTTCCTTTAGTTCATAAAAGTTCTAATATGCTCAAAATACTTTTGTGAGATGGGGTGAGAGAGGAATATTCTTATACTTACATTAAAGTCATGAGCTAACTCATTATTTGAGCTAACCAATTTCATGAAGATAGGTAGGTTTTAAGTGGCAAAACCAAGCCAGATCGCCATCTTCTGAGTTACAACTCTGTAATTCTGTGCAGTCTTGTAACTTCCATTCCCAGTGTTCCCAGAAGGGCATAATTCCTTGAGGAACTTAGGAACTTCGTCCTGGTCAGACCACAGGATGTCTTGTCAAACTTACTTGCAAAGTCTAACATAGTCTCTTATTAATCAACAATGTTCAAAATTTGAGCACAGCACATGTATAAAAATGATGAGTTTAAATGTAAACAAGATAATTTATCAAATTGTTTGTTATCCATCCTTGCTGGGGACATAACTTGGAAGCCCCCTTTAGGCATGACACTATAATCTTATGCAGCTTGAAAGTCCAATCATTCCAGAGTCTTCTGTAGTTCATTTACTGAGAAAGATAAGATTTGCCTTCTTAGTGGAGGATGCAAATGACAATGATGGCATCTGGATTTCTATAGGCATTTGTTTACCCTAATCCCCAATCACACATAGACTTTACTTTGATGGTTGGTTTTTAGAGATAGGAGAAATTGACAAAAGATTTCAAAGGAACTGAAAATGAGATTGATAGTAAGTTTTATACTTGTGTTCTGCTCTTTGTAGCTTAGGAAAAAAATATTCCAGTATGTATGACACATACTGCCTTGTTTGGAATTTATCAGTCTTAGGCAAGGATTGCCTTTTGTATTGCCATTTGTCTGGCATTACACAAGACTGTTTATTTTGCCAAGTTTCACCATTGCTAATGTAGACTCTGAAGCAACAACTACCACAGAGGATTCATGGAAGATAAATCTGTTTTGAAAGTGAAGTATAGATTTATTTGTGTAGAAGGTGAAAGTATATTCTCTATATGTCTAATAAAATTTAGTCCCTTAACTTCTAAAATAAGCAATATTATGGAAATTAAAACAGGTACCTATTGTCTTTGAGTTGAGGGAAGGAAGGGAGGAAAGAAGGGAGAGAGAGACAGGAAAGAATGAAGGGAGAACTTTAGAAATTCTTGTCCATAATATTAACCATTAGCATTTAAAATATTAACAATTATAATAATAAAAGTGGTAATGTTTATTTAGTTTTTTCTACTTGCAAGGCACTCATTTCATAGGTGAGGGAACTGTGGCACAGAGATAGGCAACTTGCTGAAAACCACAGAATTAACAATAGAGCCAGTATACTGGAGCTTTTGATCTCAATTCCATGTGCTAAACACTTAAAACTGTTGTGAGATTTATGATTTTTGTGTCCACTAACCTAGAAAAGACTTGAAGAAGTGTTGGCAGTTTAGATGTTTGAAAAAGATTTTAAATTTAGAAGATTGGAGAGGTAGAGAATTTAGTGTTTGAAAATGATGTCTCTGTGTAGATTCGAAGAGCCCTGTGTACTTCAGATCTTTCAGTTTCCCTGAGAGACGTAGCAATATCTCTCGGCAGCAGAGATATGAAGGTGCACGAGGCCTGTGAGGGGCTGACTGCTGAGTGCTAAGATGGTTTTTCTGTTAACCTTACTGAAACCAGAGGCCACGGCTTTCCACTGATGCCTTCATGCCTGCTGATGGTGCCCTTCCTCTGGATCAAACATTGCAGCAATAGATGTCTTTCTTCTTTCTGCCCAGCCACCCTTCCTTCAATTTTCCAAGTCAATGAAATTAGTTAAATTAGCTCTTTGCCAGGTACTAATGATTAAAGAAGCATGTAAGGAAATAAATAGGGATCCCTTGACTATGTGGAGACTCAATAATGGTCTCAAATTGGCCTTTGTTTGTTCATGGCCACAGCAGTTACATAAGAGGGAATGATGACTTCAACCTGGAGCCTTGGGGAGAGGCCTCATGGAAGAGATTAGTACTGGAGCTGTGTCTTAAAGGTTGTTTCAGGTGGAGGAGATGTGCTCACAGTGAAATGGGAAAAGCATTCCAGGGAGAGGAATCAGCAAAGCATCAAAGCCTTGGAAAAGACTGAGAGGCCGTGTTGGGGAAATTAAGACAGGGATGTGTGGATACAACATATGGTTTCTGGTGAAGCCATTTGGCTAAGGCTGGAGAAGTAGGCAAGGGCCCGACCTGGGGAGACAAAGGCAAGAATTTACCACTGGAAATCTACCTTCAGGATCTAAACTCAACACAACAACTCTTTAGGATAGTCATGTTTCAAACATTCCCTGCAGTTCGTCCTATACTATCTCAGCTTCAAGGCTCCAGGGATGCTGGGTTACTAACATAGCCCTTGGTCTTACACAAAGCCCTCTTACTATCTTCTATGATAAGATATAGTTAATGTTAATTGAGAATCAGTTTGATCTTAGATATGAGTCCTAAAGAATGTGTTTTTCAAAATCATGTCAGGACTTTTTATAAAGTCTATTTTCTTTCAGTTCTAATTTACTGCAAAAGGATGTTACTGAGAGTCAATATTGATAAGTAGCAATATTTCATTCCAAATATTTTTGTCAAGTTTTTAAAAATGGATACTACTTGATGCATGCCACACATTATTCTGTAGGCATTTTACAAACATTGGATCATCTGATGCTTAAACTACTCAATGAGCAATAAGCACTATCATTAACCCTGTTTTAGAAATGAGAAAACAGCTAACTTTCCCAAAACTGTAGAGCTAGTAAGTGAGGGAGCTAGGAATTGAATGCAGGCCACTTATAAGAGATGTAAAAACATCTTCATTATCATTTATCTACTCTTTCAGAGATTATGATATTTGCTCAAATTCCCACAGTTGGTAAATAGTGGAGGAAGGATGTATGGGGGAAGCTTCATTTTCTTAACCACCATACATACTATAGAGTAGAATTAATTAGAGTACATCTAATAAATTAATTTATCAGCACGTGAGAAAATAATCAGTCCTCAGGTTCTTAAAGTTCATTGAGTTTAGCTAACTACTCAGTTTCTTAAAAATATCTTTTAAAATAAATTATACATATTATATATATTTTCCTATTATATACAATGTATCTTTTATAATATGTAAAATGTGTGTCACGTATTTGTTACAGTGGTCTTTTGTGTTTCTATATTTGAACACAAGAAACATTCTCTCCAAATACATGAATAGTTTGAAAAAGAACTGCTAGATGTTTTCTATTTCTGTAAATGTCCTAACCAGAAGGAGCATTTATCTGATGGCTAATATTTTTTGAGTGCATGTCTGCTGTATGTCAAATGACATTGCTACTACTTTCCATGTTTTATTTTATTTCACACATTCAATGCATTACTTGATTTCTCTATTTAAAAGTCATGCATTTGCTCAGCACTCTTCCTGAGTTTTGTACTTGTTTATTCATCTGTCTACATGCCCACCTGATGTCTCCTTTTGAATGTTCCATACTTACTTCAAAAATAACATGTCCAAAATGAAACTCTCAAACTTCCTCCATGTTCTTTCTTCCCTGAGTTGTTCCCATCTCAGTAAATGGCTCTACCATCTACCTGGTTGCTTCAGGCCAGAACATTAAGACTTATCCTTGGTTCTTTTTTTTTTTTCTCCACTTTGATATGCATTTGTTGGTTTTGGCTCCAAAATATATCTCAAATTCTTTCACTTCTTCTCATTTCCTCTGAAGTACTATAGTCCTAGCCACCAATCTCTCTCAAAGGAACCCTTACAGTACCCTCCTTCTCATGGCCTCACTTCCACTCCTGCCTTTTTATAACTTATTCTTTCTCCACCCAGCAGCGAATGTTGCATCTAGGTTTGTCACTCACTTGCTTAATTTCATCCGATGATTTCCTTCACCTGGCCTACAAGGCCTGCGGTTCCCGTCAAGTCATACCACACAGTCCTTCACTCCCTGTGCCCACACGGCTCTCTCAGCTCTGCAAACACTCCAGGCCTTTCTGTAACTTAGAAATTTACTTCCTCCTTCCTTGACCCACATGACTCTTCTCAGAACTGGGTATCTGGATCCTCATCTTACAAGTCTCATCTAAGACGTGACTTCCTTATGGAGAAGTTCTCAGAGTATCCTCTCCAAAGTATCCCCCTTCTCAGACCATCTTCGCTTTCCTTAATAGCACTCATCATCAGTCTGTGAGACTTGTTCATTAATTTATTGTCTCTGTGTCTCATTTGAATGTGAGATCCCTGACAGATGCTTATCTGCCCTATTTGACTTATCCCTATTGTAGAATATTCTCACTATATGTTTAGTTGTGTTACGTAAGTGTAGATGTCATGAATCTTTGATATACATTTTGATATAAAAGGTATATCAAAGATATATATAGATATAAAAACTATAAACTGTTTGCTATAAAAGGTATATCAAGGATATATCTATATATAGATATATATCTTTTGATATAAAAACGATAGTGTTCTCTTTCAGAGATTTTAAGAGAAAATTTAAACTACTGGTTCCCAAATTGCGTTTCATGCAGTATGAAATAAAAGATAAAATTCAAGAGCCAAAATTTTGCCTGTAAGTAAAGTAAACCTATTTAAAAACAACAGCAACAGCAACAAAAAAGGTACACGCTTTGTCTAACATCACTTCACCAAACAAAATAATTAAGAGTTAAAGGCATTCTAGGCCAATGACTGCATCTACAAAGAGATGGAAGTGCAACTAATATAATGGCTTTGGGCAAAATCAATGTGCATAACTGGAAGGAAATGACAGTAAGTAGTTGAAGAAATGGATACTATTAAACGATAGTCTAATATACTACACAAAAGCATTTGAATTTTATTGTTTAGGGAATAGGGAATTATATAGAACAAAGAGCAGAAAAAACTGTGATCTAATTTACATTTTAAAATTGTCATTTTGTGCCCAATATGGCAAATACCTTGAAAGTAGATGGGATACACATCAGAGAATCCAGTTAGAACATTGTCGGAATAACCTAAGAGCAAGTTGGCAGATCATTTGAAGTAAGGAGACAGCATTGACAATGAAGGGGAAGGAACAGGTCTTTGATATCTAGACTTCTTGGAATGATTTTCAAGAGACCCTGATAGAATTTTCTTTCCGGTTTGGCCTTGCACCCTCTACCTATGGGCTTTAGAATGAACACCCATATTATTTATCAACTGGCCTCATACCTACCTTTTTGAAGAGTATATTTTTTGAGAAAACCATTAGACTATTGAGTGTTTGCTGTAAAGGTTAAAAGAAGAAATGGATGTGAAAGCACGTTGCAAAGTCCTACACAAATGGAAGCTATTTTTATACAAGCAAGTCAATCTAGTTAACAAAGAAAAAAATCATTTTCCAGTATGTAAACTGCCTTAAGAAAATTTTGCAGGAAAAATGAACCACTCATGTAACTGCAGCACTTTTTCTTACTTCTATCATAATGCCTCCATTAATTATAAGTTGTTTATGCACTGGTTTTTCCTCACGGTTTATCAATCCTTTGGAGGCAGAGACACAGTCTTATGACTCTTTGTAACCTAGTTTTTGGTAGACAGTAAGTGCTCAGTAAATGTTAATTGCATGCATGAATGAATGATTACTTGACAGGAAAGGAAAAAGGCAGACACCAGAGAGCTGGTATGAACTTGAAAGGTGAAATAAATAATAGGAAAAGCAATGTAAAGTAAAAAGTCAATGTGAGCAACGATTATATATTTTATTTTAGACTAGTATACATATAGACATACACACTGTATGTTTTCTCCACATCTACAAATTGTGTCAACCTGGTCTTACTAAAATTAAATATTTTGTAATAATGATACTTAAAATTCCAATTAAAACTGTATCCATTTATCCACTTGCTCAGCAAATTGCTTTCTAATGCCTGAGACAGGCTGCTATGCTTCAGACATGAGATGTCTCTGTTCTCATGAAGTTAACTGCCTAGTACGAATGATGAGCTCCTGCTTTTTACCACTGTTCTGGGAATGTTTCACACTTTATTCAGTGTCTCCCTTATTAATAGCAACCCTATGAGCCAAGCAGTACTATACCCATTTCACAAATAAGAAACCTAAGCTCTGAGGGTTTTATTAATTTAGCTGAAGTCACTGAGCTAGGCAGGTGCTGAAGCAGGTCAGTTGATAACAGGGAGGAATATCAGTGGCTATTTTTAATTTCATAATCAGCATACTCTTTCAGTCATTTGCAATGGTGAAAGTAAGGGAATAAGGACACATATTGTAAACAGAACTGTAGGGATAACATCCCTATGCTTGTGGAAGTTTTGGTTTGCTAGAAGGATTTAGAGAAACGAATACCATTGTAAGTTGAGATCTTAACCAAGGGTGGTTGGATGTTGGGGAAAAATGGCTCCCAGGAGATGAAGAGAAATGAGGTGCGATATGAAAAAGTGTTCGGGCGTTGGAAGGTGAAGACCTTGCTCCAGTTCTCCTCGTGTGTGACTGTAGGAGACACCAAAACTTCTGGCCTTCACTATCCTCGTTTGTTACCTAGGAGGAATAGCAGATGAAGTTTTTGCTTGATTTTTAAATTTAATGGGTTGAGATATGGTAATATAGTTTCTAAAATGTGTACATTTATGATTTTAAATTTAATGGGTTGAGATATGGTAATATAGTTTCTAAAATGTGTACATTTATGATTAATTTCATACATTATCCTTTCATGTAAGAGCTATTAGAGAAAACAGAAATTGTTCGTAAATTCTTACCTCTAGAACACAGCATGGTGCCTGTTACAGAGCAAGGGCTTAATAAATACTGAACTTAGGTCTCACATGGCTGAAAGAGGCCAGAGGAAATCAAATTCTTCATCCTCCAGCTAATGGGAAGATATATGGCACTCAACTTCTTGTCACCTTTTCAATAGAGCAAGAAGTCATCAATACACGCTGGTTATAACCAAACTGCCGCTGATGGTGAATCTTTCTGTTAGTTTGTTCTTTTGGATGGTGAAGGTAGCTATATTTGTATGACTGTATGTGTGTGTCCGACAGAATGTATTTGGTGGTTGTGGGGAACTGGCTCCATACTTGTTTGCTCTTTCTCACTGGTGAGTATTTGCAACATGAAACACAAGTAGGGTTTAGAGTATTACCGTGTATTTTCCATGCGTGTTTATATCTCAACAGATATCATAGACACAAGCTGACAGGATAACGCTTAAGCCTTGTAAGGCAAGGTACTATAAAGAGACAAGATTTATTTAAGGAAGACTGACTTACTAGTGACATAAAACCACATCTCCACAGTTGGTTATTTATTTCTCTACTAAGAATAATCTTGAACTTGAGTAATTGGCTAGATATACGCTTGCATTTGCTAAGGATATGACTAATACCACCCATAAATCTTAATCTTGTGTGTAACCTCAATGTGAATATTAGTAAATATTAGAGGAAATTTTTTCTAGATTTAATATTTCATGTAATACACTTAAAAGTGTCTTTTAAATATATTATCCAAAATAATTGTTCAGAACTTCTGCTTCCATGAAGATGGTGTAGATGATTTTCTCTTAATCTTCCCATTAATTGAAACTACTACCCCTGGGACATTATAAATAAAAGTGACATTTAAAAATGTAAAAGGTGAAAAGAAAAATAAAACTTTACTGGCACCTTGGAACTCAAAGAACCATAAGGCAGTAATGTCACTGGGCTCTCTTTTTGCCTCTTATATCCTAGAATTGAGCTGGAGAAACTAGAACCCTGTAAGTGCCTAACAAGTGCAGACATAAATATTCCACCCAAAGACTTGCTCTTTGTAGTCAAAAGACAAGGAAAAGAGCAGTCTAGCATTACAGAAAGCTTCAGATAATAGCCAGTTGACTTCAGTCAAACACTATAGATAAATTGTGCCCTGCCCCATGTCAGCAAAGACCAAAGGGGTAGCCTAGTATTCTACTTTTATCAACTTTTAACAAAGTATTTCCCCTGCTACATGTCTACCTCTGGAGGGTGTTGGGGAAGGTGGAGTAGAGAGACAGAACTTGGACTTCCGTTGATAAGTAAATAAGACCCCCATACCATGCCTGGTGTCTGTGGATGTGGTGTCTGAATCTGTGAACAGATTGGAGAGCAGGTTTGTCTTTTGCCAAATTTAAGAAATTTCTGACTAATTTTTCCAAACACTTTTTCAGCCTCAGCCTCAGCCTCAGCCTCAGCCTCCTGTCTTCCCAGTACTCCAGTGATATGAATGTTAGATCTTCTGTTATAGTCAGAATTTCTGTTCACTTTTTAAATCAGCTAAAGTAGTGCTAAGAGGAAAATTCATAGCGTTAAATGCTTACATTAGACCACAAGACAGGTTTCAAAATTAATTGCTGAGCTCTGTCTCAAGAAAAAAAAAGAATAAAATAAACTCAAGGCAAGGAAAAGGAAGGAAACCTTAACCTCAACTTCACATATTGTGCACCAGTTAATTCAAAATGGAGTATAGATGTAAACATAGATATAAAACATAGAATTGTTAATCTTTTGGAAGGGAATATAGTAGAAAATCTTTGATGTGAGCTATTACTATGCAGATATCTGGATAGTTCAAATAAAATATAAGGGTAGTACCAAATGTTGTTGAGAATGTAGAAAACTAGATCTCTTCTGTGTTTCTGGCAGAAATGTTTGAAAACATGGTAGAGCTGTTCTTTAAAACAGTTTGGCAATTTCTTTATAAACTAAACACACAACTACCATGTAATCCAGCAACTTTACTCTGGACATTTATGTCACAGAAATGAAAACTGTGTTCACACAAAACCTATACATAATTATTCAAAGATTTATTTATAACAGAAAAGCTTTAACAACATAGTTATCTTTTGATAAGTGTATAATTAAATGAACTATGGATGTAAAAAATACATTCTGTTCTGTTTGGTTTGATTTTATTATTATGTCTTATGGTATAGACTGCTATTTTGAAGGTAACATGAGGCAGTATGGTAGCCATTGCTGATTTCCTATTATTTTGTTTTGAAGTCCTGTATCACTCTCGTGGTTTTGTTCTGATTAACTTTTTGGTTTTATTCTCTTTAAAATAAAATTTAAAAGAATACTTCCATCTATTTATTTGCATGTATTTAGGGAGACTGCCGGGTGCTTAAAAATAGTTATGACTTACACCTTGAAAGGTAAATACTATTATTCCTAATTTTTTAGATTAAAAATTTGAGCTTCAGAGAATTTAAGTAGCTTGCTTGAGGTCATTTAGGACAAAGGGCAGAATTTTAAATAGGATTTATTATACTCCAAAACTCATTTACTTCTCACTGTAGGAAGATGCTGTGAACAGTAGATGTGGGGAGAAAATCATTAGGTGAGGGTTTATACATCAGTTATTCAAGGAGGATATAGTTTATGGTGTTACCTCTAGGGGATTGTTTCTCATCAGAAGGTCTTCAGGACAAAGTTACTGCTTAAGAACTGGCTTGCCTTTTCAGAGTCCACATGAATTGCTTTCCTTAAGTATCTTCAAAGTCATGTGGCATTTGATGACTCTTTGTCAAACAGAAGATGGGCTCAGATCAACTCTCTCTCTCTTGATTTATTTCATTGGATAGCAGAACTAATGCTTGGTCTTATCATAATTGGATTTGCAACCTAATTTGTGAAGCCTAGAACACTCTACTCACAGAGCTGCCTGAAATGACTATGTTTTGCAATATGCATTCCTACAACCAAAATGCACTGATGTCCACAATTATTGGACAGGTTTGGCTGGAAAAGTTAACATATCATCACATTTTGGAGCCAGAAAGAATTATTCAATTAGAATAATCACCTCATTTTGTAAAGAGGAAGGGTAACATATTGAAGTCATATGTGTGTGGTTAAAATGAAACATGAGTCTTATAATTTTCTGAGATCCAGATCTGAATGTTACTAACACTTCTATATTTTGTACTTTGAACTCCAGTCGCTATTTGTTTCAGGTTTTACAAGAGCAATTCTTTTGTGAATCTGGCACCAACAAATAACTAATTACTGTATTTACTGTAAAAACAAAACAAACCCCAACATCCTTAAAACATGAAAGAATAGCGGTATCAAAGTAAAATGGAAATACCTAAAAATCTTGATTAAAAGACTATAGAAATTGCAAACACAGTGTAGCTGGAAAAGCCCTGGACCTGGAGCTTGCAGTCCAGGGAGGATGGCTTTCTGTGCTACCTAAGCAACACTGCCATGCCTCTAACTTTTCATGCCGTCAACAAACTCTTATTTGGTGCTTCCTTTATACCTTGAATCTTGCTTGACTCTGAAGACACAAAGATGATCAAAGTGATAATAATGTCTGCCTTTAGCTACCTTCACAGGGATTGTACATGAGAAATGAAATAGTAGACACTAAAGCTCTTTGTACAGTGCGTGTTGTAGTCAGCGGTTGCAAGGAGAACAATTACATACAGGACACCTAATTTATACTATTATTTATAATGCTCACACAAGGATTCAAATACAAAGAAAGTGCAGGAAATATGTTCACACACTAAAGACCTAGAAAACTCAGCCAAGGGCCTGGATCCCATGGCAATAACCTGCATGAGTTTAGCTGAAAACCTAGAGTCCATGACAATGACTCTTGCAAGTTTATCCCACGGATCTGCACTGGGAAGGACAAAAGGTCAGCGGTGGAAGCTGTAAAGTCTATGCTAGAAGGGTGAAGGATCTGTGCCAGCAGGCCAAGAATTCTGCACTGAAGCCAAGAAGTCATGCTCAGAATAAGGACCAGGGCTCTCCTAAAAAGTACCACAGCCATCCTCAGTGGTGATGAGGTCCTGAGTTCCTCTGACAATGAGAACAATGGAGTACATATCAGGAAGCCAGTGTGACAAACTTCTCCTGGAGATTAAACACCACATGTCTTCCCCTCTGGAGCCAGGAAGCGATGCTCAAATTAAGGACCAGAGCTCCTCCAAAGTGAACTGCAGCCATTCTCAGCGACAAGATCCCGAGCTCCTCTGAAGATAACAGCCAAGTTCATATCAGGGGAACCAGCACGACAAGCTTCTCCAGGAGAACCAACAGATCCAAAAACACTTAGGAGAACCCACAACACTTCTTTTCCTCTCCAGGTCTCCTTTTCATGCTGGCAACAGCCCTCAGATGGGCCATCCACACTCAGGACCACGCTGATTCAGTTCAGCTGGTGTTTAAGTTGACCACCAGTTACCAATCCACTACAGTGCACAATTCTGTAAAATTACACAGCTCCAACCCATTTTTATTGCATGTGTATCTGGTGTCACAAATGCATTTTTGAAGATATTGAAAACTAACGAGAATAAACAGAAAACGCACTTGCATACCTTGTGAAATCATGACATCTAGAAATTGAAATTCAACAGCATACTTAAAAATAAGCATTTGCTTTAAGCCTATCACTTGGTTATCATCTCTGTTCCCAATTCAGATATAAGTGAAGGAAATTTTTCTCATTTTAATAGTATTAGTCCATCTATTAAATAGTATGGAGTATACAATAACTACCAAATATTTGATAAACTAATAAATCAATTACTGGCTTTTGTGTGTTAAGTTTTAGGATAAATCACTAGGCTTGTGTATATATTTAAAGTCTTGGTAGAGATTGCTAAATATACCTGTCAATTCATTAACTAATTTATCTTTTGTTTGTGTAATTAGTTAAAAGAGATAAGGAGTGTCTGTTTATTTTATGCTTTTTTGTATCAGGCTAGCATGTATTTCTTCTATGAGCAACATTTCCTAATTCTGGCAATTATGCTTTCCTTCACACTTTAGCTAGGGCTTCCAAGTTAATATGACCTCATCTTCTGATTGGTGATTGAGTCAGGTATGGGTGGAGATGCAAGCTGAGTAAGCAACAGAGATGCATCTCTCCGGTCCTTTATTATTGTTTCAGGGATGTTGGATCCAACCAAGACCAGCAAGCCTCTCCCTTAGAAATTTTGTACCCAGAAAGTTTGGGATTTTAATTGGTCATTTCATTGCTAGTTTAAGTTATCAGACATAAAACTCAAAATTAATTGGCTGCCATGATTCTCATCAACTGGAGAAAACTAGTCATCACTGAGATAGAGGAGCGTGAAGCCAAGGTGAAGAGAAGAAACTGTACGAATACAATCAGAATGCCTAGTTTCCACTGTTCCTGCAGAGATTCAGGAAGCATCCCCATCTGTTGGCAATGATAATAGTTAACAATAATATTTCCTATTATTGCTATTTTTATTTTTGCTTAAATTAGTCCAAGTTGCCTTTCAACTGTACTTGAAATCAAGAATCATAATAGTGAAGCTTATTTCACCAGAGGGCACTTTCTTTCCTGATGCATATGGAAATAGCCATTTGCCCATATGTAGTTTTGTATTTCTTAACTGTAGAGATGCCTTATGAGAAATGCATTGTTAAGCCATTTCATTGTTCAGGCTTCACAGAATATACTTACACAACATAGGTGGTATACCCCAGACACATCTAGGTTATATTATAATCTTACGGGACCACCATCATCTGTGAAACTGTGTTATGTGATACATAACTGTATTTGCCTATCATATATGTTATCAGTAGTTGAGCTATTTTGTCCATAAGATTGGTGCAAACAATAAAATGAACTTCTTGTTTTAAATAGTGTCCCTAAGCTGGTAATGCTTTCAACTTTCGCTACTTTTGGTTTTGTTTGGTTTTGGTTTTGATTTTTTTGAGATGGGGGTCTTCCATGTAGTCCAGAGTGGCCTCAAACTTGTGATCCTCCTGCCTCAGTCTCCCAAGTGATGGGATTATAAGTGTGTGACACTACGCATGGCTTTGTTTTCAGATCTTTATTAGCTATTTGGAATTGATTTGTGAATTGCTAATATGTAATATTTGATCACTTTTCCATGGGTTGCATTTTTCTGATTAACCTATAGGCCTTCAAATAAAGTGGCTGTTGTTTCTTATTAGTTATTGCACCATTTTTTCTTATCTGTTAAATGATATTTAAAATGTCATTTATGTTCAAATGAACCAGAACTAGACAGATGTTTCTTAAAAGAAGGAATATAAAATTGTCAGTAACTCATAAGTGAAATAAACCAAACACACATGTGTAAACACCACATTGTCTCCCTAGTGTAAGAAACTGAAAGACTCAATAAGATACAAAGTTCCTGATAAATATGGAGAAATGGTTCTGAAATCCAATGGTGCTTTTATTCTTTGATTTGATTGGTGTAAGTCCCTTTCCTACTATTTGAAGGCAATATGTGAGAAGATAGGATCAGCTCTTTTGAAAAATGGGACACTACGGTAGCCATTGCTAGTTTCTTGTTATCCGACTTGAAGACCTGTAATGTCATTTTCTTTTATCTGGTTTTATATTACTTTGTTTTGTTTGAGTTTATTGTCTGTAAATGTATGAACAACCATTTTGAAGAAAGCAAGAGACACTAGGGTAACCACTGTTGATCTCGTGTTGTTATGTTTTGAAAACCTGTATAGCTTGCAGTGTTCTGTTTTGAAATGCTATATTATGTTTGACTCTATTCTTTTGCTTTGTTTTGTTCTATTTTGTTTTGTTTTGTTCTGTTCTCTTTAAAATAAAAAAAATGTAAAATTGGCAGTAACGGACTGCCAATCTTAACCATCAGCAAAATGCAAATCAAAACTACATTGAGATTACATTTAACCCACTCAGAATGGCTATCATCAGAAAGAGAGAGAGAGAAAGAAAAAGAAAGAGCAAGAAAGAAAAACAAAGAAAGAAAGAAAAAGAAAAGAAAAGAAAAGAAAAAAAGAGAGGCTGGTGAGGATTCAGGGAGAACAAATCCTTATGTATTGCTGTTAAGAATGTAAATTAGTGCAACCACTATGCAAATCATATAGAGGTTCCTCAAAAAACTAAAATAGCATCACTGTATAATCCAGCCATACTATTCTTTGGTATATATCTGAAGGAGTTAAAGTCACCATACTATAGAGGTACTGACATACTCTTGTTTATTGAGGAGCAATTCACAATAGCTAAGATACAAAATTAGCCTAGGCATCAATAAACAGATGAAAATCTATATATACACAGTGCAGTGTTATTCAGCCATGAGAAAAGAATTATGTCATTTGCAGGAAAATGAATGGAACTGGAGGTTATCATGTTAATGGAAATAAAGCCAAATTCAGAAAGACAAGTATCATGTTTTTCCTAATAGGTGGCATCTAACAAAAGACAGACACAGAGAGAGAAAGAGAAAGAAAGAAAGCAAGCAAGAAAGAAAGAGACAAAAGGTTGTCATGAAAATAAAAGAGACTTACACAGAAGGCAAGGAACAAGGAGGAAGGGAAAGAGATGGAGGGAGGGTAATGGTGGGAATGGATATGATCAAAATATGTCATATGGATGTATGAAAATGCCACAGTGAAACCAAATGTTTCAAAAAACTAATATTCACTAATAAAATATATAGAGAAAAATTTAGAAGAATTTTGTTTATGATATATATTACCATGTAAATCTCAGTAATTCACATTTATATTTTTCAAGTCAGACTCGGATGTGTAAGCATCGTATTGTCTCCTTAGTGTAAAAAAACTGAAAAAGTAAATAAGATCCAAAATGTACAATAGATATTGTGAAAGGGGAAGGAGAAGAAACTGTTCAAAAGGAAAGAACAACTGGGATGAGGGAAAGGGAAAAGAAAGAAGGGAAAAGATTATATATATATATGATTTTATTTATATATATATATATATATATATATATATACAAGATAGATAATCATACTACTAATCTCAGTTCATCAAAAGAACAGTTTGTGTTTTCATAGTTTGATCATTTTTCCAAGCCTATGTCTTGTAATCTGAGCGACTACTTCGAAGATAACAAATTGCAATATAGTAACCATTATTAATCTCCTCTTATGTTGATTTGAAATTCTGTACCATTGTTTTTAGTCTTTTTGTTTTGTTTTAAAATAAAAATAAAAACAAATTTATTATATTTTTCTTTTATATTTTTATATTTATTTTATTTCTTTAGGAGAATTCTAGCCTACCCCCAAATTATTTTAACAATCTAAATTTCTTTTTCACATGTCTAAGCTTATTTTCTACATTTTATTTTATGTTGCTCCCATCACTGTACTTTACACTTTGCATATATAATCTGATGTGTACTTTGCAAAATAAGTACCATTATCTCTATTTTTTCAGATTGCGACAAGGAAAATGACATTCAGAAAGCTGTGAGTGCTGAGATTCTGACTCCAAAGCCCACCCTCTTTCAAATTTTCGATGCCATCTCTGCAAAATATACACAAGCAACGTGGTAATTTACAATGACTGGAATTTACCTTTACCCTTTAGTTCATTCACAAAGCGTTTTTAAGTTTGCTAATATTGCAAACGAATGTAACAAGATAGGTACCCCCATCTCTTTGGAGTTCTAGATGGTGTCATGATTTCAATCTGGAACATCTCCTCTAAAGTCCTATGTGTTCGCAGGTTGAGCTTTTGGAAGCTGACTGGATCCTCAGAGTGCTATAATCATCAGAGGCTTAATTCACTAAAAAGTTTGGAAGTGAACTCATTTTTGGGAGGTGAGGCCTGGTGAGAAGAGACATGACACAAAAGGTTTCCTCTCTCTCTGTGGTTGCTCCCTTAACTCTCTGCTTTCTGGCCGCTGTGATGTATGCAGCCTTCCTGTGCTATGTCCCCTCTGCAATGCTGTTCCTGCCTTGGAGTCAGCTGCCCATAGACTGAAAGCATGAGCCCAAGTAAACCTCTCTTCCTTAAAGTTGTCATAGATGTCGATTATTTTGTCCCAATGATGAAAAAAGGGACAGAGACAGATGAGGAGCAAACTGGTTGTTGGGTAGGCTCTTTAAAGTAGGGCAGACTGGAGGTGCCAGCCAGTACTTGTGGTTCGCTCCTCTGAATCCTCGAAGTATCTTCACAGACCTTTAGCCCAACAAGCCATGTCCTCGCAGGTCTCGGTGATGAGTTTTTTTTCTGGTGCCCTTGGTGCCCTCCAACACTGGGTGCTGAACAGACATGCTGTCCAGTGGCCATCTGGGGCTACTGGGCTTTGGAACATAGCCTATGATACCATTTTATGAAGAAAAATTGATGAAGTTGCCCTATCATTGGTATTTTCCAAAGAATTCTGTGTACAGTGGTACATCAGTTCATAAACTTAATTCATTTCTCAGTTCTGGGGATGATGACTATGGTCATGTTCATCACCTGATGCAGAAGTGGAGGACAGAAGCAAAATTTTGCTGAATACTTCTGTTTCTCAAACCAAATATTTGTGAACAGAAGTGTTTGTGAACCAAGGCATTGCTGTTTTATCATTTTGGTGGCTAAAGAGCAGTGACAACTTTTTAAATAACACTATTCTATTCAATTAAAGAGGTAGTTCAAGTTTCAAGAATGGATATATTTTCCTCTGGAACCCTAACAGGCTGTTTTCTTCTTGAATGAAAGAAATATAACCACTGTATTACAGACACACATGCATACACAAATACACATACCCACTGTCTTAGTTCGTTTTCTATTGCTATAACAGAATACATGGGGCTGGGTGGTTCAAATAATCCAAAATAAATCTTTCCTCCTTTTAAGTTGTTTGTCTCAGATATTTTGTTAAGTGACTTACAGCTTCCTGCTGGGTATCCGAACACAACACTGAGGTGTGCAGTGACGCCTGATCGATGCCTGGTTCAGAGCTCACTTCCAGCAGTGGTTTTTAGATGATGTCCTAGCAATAGTGGTCAGTGGGAATCACATTATCTATGGCTCTCACTCACATAAATTCAGTAATGGGGCAGTGGCAGCCATAGGAGTGGGCTTCCCAGATCTCCTTTGAAAAGAACCTGCTGTGGGGAGCTCAGTGGATGGCAGCTGCTGAAAGTGTCAAGACTGTGCTCTCTGGGCTTCTCCCAGTCAGCATTTGAGAAGAGTAAAGGCTCTAGCTTGGCCTTTGCTATCAACATGGTGGCGGTGTTGTCTACTGAGCCAATCTTGGCTAGGACTTCAAGCTGCACTGTATTCTAAAACTCTTCCTGGTTCATGTTCCTTCATCTTGCATGACTTGCACAGGTGTCTGAACAGCATCATGCTTTGGAAACTTCTTGTCCACTCTTTCTCCTGCAACCTTTAGACTCTCAGAGAATTGAAATTGATGTACCGGCTCATTGAAGTGTGGACATGGTGGAGGCAGAGAAAAAAAACCATTTCTTTTTTTTTTGATGGCACTGGGGATTGAACTCATGACCTCACGCTTGCCAGGTGCTTAGACCACTGAGCTAGATCCCCTGCCTAAAGAACCATTTCAGTAGTGGCATTCATGAATGGCATGCACTGAATGAGTGTGAGGCGCAGATCCCCTCCACCAGTTTGCATTTATTTCTCAAATTCCTCAATTAAGGCAGTAATGAGTGTATAGCATTTACTACTTATCAGATATTGCCCTAAACATTTTATTTATACTAAGTCATTTGATTTTCATAAGAGTCCTGTGATGAATTATTAATTCTGTTTTCAGATGAGAACACTGAGGCACAGAGAAAGTTATGCAAACTTGTCCAGTGCCACAAAACACTTTAGTGACAGAGATTGAATTTACTCCACTTGCATTACCTTCTTTCTTGGGTCAGTGGTCCTTTGCTGTGTTGCCATTGCAGTATCTAAAAACCAGTGTTAGTTACCTTGCACAATATTCAACTAAAGAAATAAGATTTTCCCCAATTATTGTAGGTAGGGTTCACAAGGGAATAGATTTAATGTAGGACACATAATTTATATGATTATTTTATATTATTCACCCAAAGAGTCAAATGCAGAAGAGTACAAGTGATCTGTCCACACAGTAGATATCCAAAGAATCCAGCTGAGGACATGGATCCCTTGGCAATGTTCTGCATGAGTTCAGCTGAAGACCTAGAACCCATGGCAATATCCTTCACAAGTCCAACCAAAAGCCTAAAGCCCACGACAATGTCTCATGCAAGTCTGTATCAAGGATCTGCACTGCGAAGGCCCAAAGGTCAGTGATGGAAGCTAGAAACTCTGTGCCAGTGGGATGAAGGATCTGCACTGGATCCAGGAAGCATTGCTCAAGGTAAGGACCAGAGAAATTCCCCAAAGTGAACCCCAGGCATCCTCAGCAACAGTGGGGAGCAGAGCTCCTCCAATGATAAGAGCAGCTCAGTTCACATCAGGAAGCCAGTGTGACAAGCTTCTCCAGGAGAATCAACAGCACAACATCTTCCCTTCTAGTTCTCTTTTTATGCTTTTGGCAACAATCCTCGGATGGGCCATCCACACCCAGCACCATGGTAACTCAGTTCAGCTGGGTGTTACAAGATGACCATTAGTTAATCTACTACACCAATAGTGAAATGAAAACTGGTTGCATTGAATTTACTAAAAGACAGTTTTCAAAGTGGCAACTTCCTAGGGGATTTCCAAGAATTATCAACTGTGTACATTTTTGGTTCATTTCCAAATACAAGAACATAGTATACCATTCCCCACTCTTTACCCTGAAGCTCTACTGAAAAACCTTGCTGGGATAATTAAATCTGTGAATTGTCATTCTTAATAGCTGACTTTTCCAGAGAGGTGGGAGACAATTATCAATAGCTACTATGCTCTACATTCTGTGTAAAATGACATGCCTGTTTGTACAATCGAAACTTCACAACCACCTGTGAACTGGTTGCCCACTTTAGAAAAAAGAAATTCCAACTAGATATATTAAATAAGATGTTCTAAGAGCTAGCAAGTATCTGAGTCAAATAAAACCAAACTTTTGCAATTAGCCTGTGTTGTTGTGATTATTATTATTATTGTCATCATCATGTCATTAAACTGCCTTAATAAACTCATTAGCATTTATTTTACTGGGCTCTAAAAACTTAAAAACTATCCTTGCTTTGATGGATTTCTTCTTAGTTATGGCAAATCATGCCCACTTTAACTTTTTCATGATCTCACAGGATGTTTTTATGACTCATAATTACTTTAATGCTAGCACTTGCAAGGCTATTTATGATTTTTGATGACCACATTTGTTTGTTAGGCTTTCATTCAACAAAAGATTATCGAATGCCCTCTGTGGTAGGTAGATAATTGGCCATTCTGACACAAGCCCCAATCTTTTCTGCCCTCTTATATATGTGTTTTGCACAATTTCTAGGAATACTAATATGATGGGCTTTGCTCCTGTGATTGGGTAATGTTGTATGACACAGCTGATTTTAAGATCCTGCCGAGCTAGACTGAATTACATAAATCTATTGAAAATAGAAGAGGAAGTCAAATGCAAAGCACAAATCCTTCCACAAATCCTTAAAAATAGAGAGGCCATACATCAAGGATGCAGAGTACCCCCAGTGACAGCAAGAATATGAAGACCTCACTCTTAGGGAGCTGAATTTTGCCACTAATCTGAATGATCTTGGGAACAAATTTTTCTCCAGAACTTTCTTACGGAACCCAGCCTGGTTGGTACTTGAGCTCAGCTTTAAATGCCCTGATTAGAACATAGAACCAAGCCAAACTGTGCCTGGACTTCTGACCTATAGTTTTGTGAGCTAATGAACCGATGTTACGTTAAGCTTCTAGTGTTGTGGTAGTCTGTTACACTGCAGTAGAAACTAACACACTCGTGTGGCAGACACAGTTCTTGGTGCTAGGGTTACAACATGACCTCTACACTCATTGAGTTTATATTCCATGAGCTGGACAGGAGACGCAAAAGATGCACCAGGGAAAGGCCAATAAATAAACATACAATAAAGTGCTTGTTATCTGTGTTTGGGAGAGAATTATAACAGGTCGATGTGATGGAAAATGTCTGGAGGGTGCTGTAGATCAGAAGAAGATCAAGGGAGGTCTCCTGGAGCTAGTAATAGTTAGAAAGATTTGTTTGCATCATAAGAAGGTTCCAGCTGAGCTCACTTCTGGGAAAAGTGCAATCCATGTACCACTGCAAGGGCTTTCTGTGGGAAAGGACTGTGACTGACAGACAGACAGAGGATGTCCTGACGGGGACATACGTGATTATCATGGGAGTTGAGGAAGTTGTAAATATAGTTAGAGTCTAAATCTGGTAGAACTTTATGTATCATGACCAGAAATTTTAATTTGATTCTAAAGGTGTTGGGAAGCCACTAGAAGATGTTGAACAAGTTGTCATGATCTGTTTTGCATTTACAAGGTTTTGTACGGTGTGGAGACATAAAGAAACACATGAAATTGGGCAAGATTGTTTGCCACATTTTATGGATAGAATATTCTATATTTAAAATTTGCCACTTTTTTGGATAGAATATTCTATCTTTAAAATTTGAGTGCATGGCTCAGCTCAGAGGTATTTGACATTTTACGTACTTCACTTTTTACGTACTTCACGGCTCTTCTCTGTTTATCTTCTGTGATGATTCCAATGTGTCTCCAAAGTTCACGTGTTGAGGACTGAAATCTCCAGGGCAGCAATGTTGGGAGAAGGAGCCTAGTGGAGGTGAGCAAGGCCCAAGGACAGAGCGAATGACTGAATGGACAGTCATTACTCAGAAGGAAGTTAGTTGCTGAGAGTGGATTTCTTATAAAAGCAAATGTGGCCCTATCTTGCCCTTTCACCTTCACCTGTGGAATGACACAGCACAGCAATGATGCTTACCAGACCCTGGCACCATGCCCTTGGATTTCCCAGCTTCCAGAAATGTGAACCAAATAAATTTCTGTTCCTTACCCAGGAATTTCTGTTATAGTGGCAGGAAACAGACTGAAACATTTTCTTTTTATTATGAAGAAATTAGGAGACATTTACAGAGAACAATATCTAAATGTCCAACTGAGAATAGATATTTTAACTTGCTGACAAGTTTGCTTCAATATCTTATATTTTTTTAAATAAAAGAATGGAGTGTTTGGTGTAAAAGTAAAGTTCACTTTGTCCTGCACCTTTATCCTATTTTTCTTTGAAGTTAAATATATTATAGATTTTGTGTGTATCCTTGTAGCTCCTTGATGATTTTTGAATTTTATACATACATATGTATGTTGTTATTGTTTTGTGGTTATTAAAATGAAAAATATTATCTTTTACATATTTATTATTTGTCTATATAGTATACTACTAAATTTATATTTCTATAAAGGCCATCACATGGATCAATATGAAAACAAGGAGACCACTGGGGGTTGACTATGGATTTTCAGATAAGCAAAGACAATGTAGTAGAGGTGAAGAGAAGTGGATAGATTTGAGCTGTTTCAGAGGTAGAGTTAAGAGCCTCACTGATAAATTGGACAAAGGGAAGAATGAAGACAACTCCTAAATTATTTGTTGTCAGCAATTCAGAGGATAACATTGACTAAAATAGAAAGGACTATGGAAGGGAAAAACTGGATAATGGAAAATCAAGAAGTTTATTTTGGTCACACATAAAATTTGAGAAGCCTGTCAGATAGCAAGTGAAGAAGTTTTGCTTGTAGTTGAATACATAAGATTGGAGTTCAGAAAGGATTTTAAAATTGGAGATAAAAATGGAATTATCAGAAAAATGGATTCTACTTACAGCTTGGAGATCACCTAAGGCCAGATTGTAGATACAGAAGAGAGACTACATGAGGCCTAACACCCAGGGTATCCCAAGATTTAGAGATCAGTACATAGAACCAACCAGTGGAAGAGGCTGAGAAGGAACAGCGAATGCATTGGAAGGAAGCAGGACAATGTGGTGGGTCCTGAAATCCAAGGGAAGAGAGGGGGGACACAGTGTGAAATCAAGTGGATGACTCCATCTCCACCATGACCCAGTGGAGCGGGCAGTGATAGAATCATAATTTCTATTTGGAGATAAAGAGCAGCTTTGAGAGAATAAATGACCATTGCTAAGTGACCTGGCTAACAAAGGGCCTTCCCAGGCACCCTGTCTTCACTTGATTCTACTGTGTTCTCAGTCCTGTGATCCAGTTCACATTCTGTGCCTCTTAAACAAATGCTGGGGTTGCATATGCTTGTGACCAGCTGTAGTGGCTTTCCTGCTTCCTTATTGGTTGTTAGGATATCAACTAGCAATTATTCCTGCCTTAGTGCTCCTGTTGGAGGGATCCAGCTTCCCTTCTGCTACTTTCAATTTGGTGAACACTTTATGATCTACACCTGAATTCTGAATGTGTGGCAGGTTCCCGAAGTCTTCATACATGATGCTAAGTGTACATTAGCAGTGTTTTTGACTTTTATCACATGATTGACCCTGATTAATTGTTAACATTGGGTCATGTTAAGTGAAACATTGTTAACCTAGGACTTTGGTATGCTTGCAAAAGTGTTTCAGGCTTTGGGTAAATAACAGTACCAAATATTTCCTATTTTTTCATGGCCAATGGACTTGTACCAAAATTATCTATAATGCCAGGCCTGAAAAAATATTCTGGTTTAAGTGGTTGCTTTACTCATCAGAAAGTGATTGCTGGAATACAACTTCCTCATCTCTGTGAGATCAGTCTTTATTTTTGTCATCCTTGCTACTAAGAAGTAATGCGGAAAAAAATATTAAAGAATGAAAATCAGAGTAAGGCACTAGAGGAAAACAAACACTATTTGCAAGATATGGAAGTTAAGTTTATACTTACAATGATCTGGTTGGTTTGGTAGTTTACAGTGAAATTAAAAACATTTGTTTTAAATGTAAACCTCAGCCAAAGTGTATAAGTAAGCTCAATGGACCAAGATTGTTTTTTAATGAGAAATTCTAAGAAATCAGCTAGGATATGTGGTTCTCCAAAATATAATTATCTTTCTAAACTAAAATAGCACTTATTTGTCATCTCTCTTTTTAGTTAAACTAACTCCTTGATTTTCTTCCTAATGTAGAAGGTTTCTAGATTTTAATATTTAAGAAAAAAAGTCTCATCAAATTGTATGGAATTGCAAGACCTACTTACTCTTTCTATGAAGAGGTTATATTCCAAAGGAGCAAAGAAGGACACTTGGGCTTTGGAAACCCAAAATATTTACCAGGAATCGTATTAGTAGTTTTCATGTTTATTACCTTAGATCTTGATTTAGCTAGATTAGACCATTTTGACCTTAAGATGAGGAACAGAGAGATTAATTAACAGGTCCAAAATCACAGCCATTAACTCGAGGTGCTTCATAAATATGGTGGTCTGTGTGATTCTGTCACACACAGGGTTTGGGAGTGAGGGTAAAGGAAACCTCTCTTTTGTTTGGTACTGGGGATTAAACCCAGGGCTTTCACACTGAGCTACATCCCTAGCTGTACTCTACTTTTTATTTTGAGATAGGCTTTCCTAAGTCTCTTAAATTTGCCTGACAGGGCTCTAACTGGTGATCCTTCTGCTTCAGCCTCTGAAGTGCTGAGATTACAAGTATACACTCGCAGTTGGAAGTCTTCTTTAGTAGGGCACTCTTCAATCTCCTCATACAGCCCTGGCCTTTTGCCACAACAGTGGCAGCCAGGAAGGAAGTGCCCTCCTCTTTGTCCTCACAAAGTGCTTGCTTGCACCATGGTCAGTTGCAGGGAGTGTATTTATGGGAGGCAGGTCATCTGAAGCATCTGAAGATCAGTGTAGTGATTTGCTAGGGCTGCACTATGAACTGTTACTAATGTGCTTCTGAAACAGGAAACACGCAGTCTCGCAGTATGGAGGCTGGAAGTCTACCAGCAAGCTGGTTCCAGGGTTGGTTCCACTATGGCCTCTAGAGGACATTGACTGTTCCAGTGCTCTCTCCTGGCTGCCTGTTCACTTTCTCTTCCTCGGTGCATATCTCTACCTCCAGACCACCTGTTAGAGGGACTCCAGTCCTACTGGACTAGGCCCCCACCCATATGGCCTCAGTTTAGCTTGATGGATTTTTCTAAATATCCTGTCTTCACCAATGGTCATGTTCTAAGCCCCAAGACTTTAACATACAAATTCTGGGGGCAAATTTGCCCCATAACAGACAGATATCTTTAGTAAATTAGCTTCTTAATTGATTGCTTCCTTAGACTGGACCAGATACTCCACCAAACATTGGAAAGTCAAGGCTGCCTGTTCCTGTTCGATCAGGGAAGGCAGATATTAAGTAAGTAACTGTGATAAAATGGGACGTGATCAAAGTACAAGGCACGATAGGATGTTGACTAGGAGTTATAGGCTAGATGTGAAAATGCTGAGGGCTATATTTTCTGTTGTAGGCCAACGTAATAGAAAAATTACTGAACCCTGTCTGTACCTCCCCACCACCTTGCTTGTGAGGCTACCTCCCTTGAGAATGTAACTTAGTTTCATATTCTCAGGCCTGTTAGGTACCATGTACCCCAGCAGTTATGCCAACCAGGATGTTACAGTTGTATATATAATTGTAACCATTGTCAATGGGGATAACAACCAGGATGTTATAGATGAATGTTTAATTGTCCCATTGTCAATGGGGATGGCAACCAGGATATCATAGATGCATGTTTGATTGTAACCATTGTCACTGGGGGTATGGTTATAGTACATAAATACCTAGCTCTCCCTTCACTCAGGACTGCACAGTGGTTCCCTGCATGGGACCTGCTGTGCAGTAACCAACTGGCTAATAAAAGGCTCTTAAATTCTAATTGGTACCATCTCTAGCTCTGTGGTTTTATCTTGAACTGGGTACAGCTGGGGGCTCGTCCAGGATCCCAAATTGCTGGACCAAGGAGGAGCCAAGAGACTTCTGGGGTCCTCCACTTGCCAGTGGACTTTCTGAGATGTTCCTTGGCCTCAATGAGATGATTGGACCCCAGATACCAATTTCCTGGACTATTGGAAATGAGCCATCTGGTTTCTTACCAGTAAGATCTGTTTTGTTTCTGGTATGGGGCACCCCTCGAGAGTCTTTGGAGGAGTTGGACACAACACTAATCCCCAAGGCTCGACTCTGGGATGTGATGACACCTGCCGGTCTCTGGTTACTGGTTTCAGTTTTGTCTCTGTGTCTGTCCATTTACTTGTCTCATTATGGGTCAGTCTGCTTCTGCTTTCATGTCGCCCTTGCAATGTATTTTAAACCATTTTCAGGATTTCAAGAAACAAGCTGCCTCCTGTGGAGCTTCTGTCAAACAAGGGAAACTCCAAACCCTCTGTAAACTGGAATGGCCCCCAGAAGGCTCTTTTAATTTGTCTCTTGTTTATCAGGTTCAATGAGTCATCTTCAGACAGCCAGGTCAATCTGACCAGATGACCTATATCCAGGCATGAAGAGATCTCCTAGAAGACCCACCCTCATGGGTACAAAATTCAGATCTCTGCCCTGTAGAACTCCCCTTGTTGTTGCTGCCCATGGCAGCACTTGATGAAATGAAACCAAATGCTGCACTGCCACTGCAGCAGCTGCCCATCCTTCCCCCAGTGGAACCCTCTCCTGTCCTCTACTCCCTCTCCCTTCTCCTTCTCCTTTGAGCCCCCCTCATACTTGGAGTGGTCTCTCTCTCAGAATCCCCATGGTCTGATCTCTTTATCAGAATCCATCTTTTTCACTCATCAACCCACTTGGGATGACTGTCAACAGCTTTTACAGACTCTGTTCACTTCAGAGGAAAGAGAACAAATTTGAGCTTTGGGACAGAAGTCTGTCCCCCATCTGGACAGTCTGCTATCCTCTGATTCCAAGCATCTGAGTCACGTCTTCCCGGTGACCTGCCCGTCATGGGACCTTAACACCAGTGCAGGTAAGGAGGCTCTCGAATAGTATCCCCAAACTCTGCTAGGAGCCTTGAGGGCTGCATCAAAAAAACCCAACCAATTTGTCTAAGGTGAGTAAAATTAGCCAGGGCCCTGATGAGCCTCTGTCAGCCTTCTTAGAGTGCCTTTTTGAGGCTTAGAGGACTGAAAATAGATGTGCCTTAAATATAACATTCACGTCTCAGTCAGCCCCACACATTAGGAAAAAAAATTACCAACAGGCCACAGAAGATTTACTAAAGAAACTGGTCAAACTAGGACATTAAGTCTCTGCCAAAAAGGTTCAATTGTGTTTGCCCCAAGTCACTCACTGACAGAAGGAAAAAGGACTTTGGGCTACTCACTGACAGAAGGAAAAAGGACCTTGTTGACCAAAAGAATAGAGGCAATTCTTAAGATCCCCAGGCCCAAAACTAAATGCCAGGTCCATGAATTATTGAGCACAGTAGGCTATTGCTGCCTCTGGATACTAGGATTTGCAGAGATAGCCCAGCCCTTCCACACTTGCACAGGAGGAAATCCCATGAAGTTTGGTATGGGCTGATCAAGAAGAACAGACATCTAAAAAGCTTAAGCAAACTTACCTCTGCATCTGCTCTGGCCCTCCCTGACTTAGACAAGCCCTTTCAGCTTCATGTAGCAGAAAGTCAGGGAATCGTAAAGGGAGTCCTCACACACAATACTTGGGCCCATGGAAACAGCCTTTTGCCTGTCTCTCCAAGAGACTGAACATAACGGCAGCCAGATGGCCTAATTGTCTAAGGGCTATCACTGCTACTGCCATACTAGTAAAGGAGGCTACTAAATTGACATTTGGACAAAAGCTTCAAATTATAGCTCCTCATGCAGTGGAGAGTCTATGAAAGAGTCCTCCACATAGATGGTTTTCAAATGCCAAAGTGGCTCAATACCAAGTCTTGTTGCTGGACCCTTCTCGTATTGAACTCTTGACCACTGAAACCCTCAACCCTGCCATACTACTTCCCAACAACAACCCAGAGCTGCCTATGCATGATTGCCTAGAGACTTTAGAGTCCACCACCTGCCTGAGAAAGGACCTCACAGATGTACATCTGACAGACCCTGATGTGACCCTCTTCACTGATGAAAACAGTTATCTATGAGATGGACACTGAGTTGCTGGGGCCGCTGTGGTCACAGAAGACCAGGTAAAATGGGCACAAGCTCTGGGAAAGAGGTACTCTGCACAATGAGCTGAATTGGTAGCCCTCACCCAGGCCTTTCGATGGGAATAGGAGAAGTGAGTCAACATCTACACTGACAGCAGGTATACTTTTTCTACCCTCCATGTTCACGGGGCTGTTTACCAAAGGGTCTTCTGACCACTGTAGGGCATAAAACCAAAAGTGCACAAGAAATGTTAGATCTCCTTGTGGCAACGTGGCTGCCATTAGAGGTAGCAGTAATTCACTGCAAGGGACACCAAACAGCCAATACTTCAGTTGCCAGAGGAAACCAGTGAGGCTACTGCAGATTTTGCCCATGTTACCCCCCAGCATCTTAGAAAGACCCATATATACCGAATCTAATTTGGCCATGGTAAAACGACTAAAAACATCCTTAACTCCAGAGGGGTGGCACCAACTGCCTTACTCACGGATTCTGCTCCCTGAAGCCCTTGCATGGGAACTGATTATGCTTACCCAGCAAGGTACTCACTTGGGGGAACTAAACTGACTGAGTTGCTCCAAAAGTCATACTTTATGCCTAAGTTATCTCAAACCTTAAAGGAAGTTAGCAGACGCTGTCTCCAATTTGCTCAAGTAAGAGCAAATGTCTCTATTAAAAGTCACCACCATCTCTGGGGAATTGCCCCAGGAGAACATTGGGAAATAAACTGCACTGACATGGGATCAGGAAAAGGGGGATACGAATACCTCCTATTTCTAGTGGACACCTTCACTGGATGGTCAGAAGCTTTTCCAACTAAGGCCAAATCTGCTACTGTAGTGACAAAAAAGCTCCTCTCAGAGATAGTGCCCTGATTTGGCCTGCCATTAACTCTGGTGTCTGACAATGGCCCGGCTTTTATAAGCTGGATAACCCAAAGGCTAGAGATAGCCTTAAAGGTTAATTAAAAACTCCATTGTGCCTATGGCCTCAAAGCTCAGGACAAGTAGAAAAAAATAAATAAAACCTTAAAGGAGACCATTACTAAACTGAAATTAGAGATAGGCTAAAACTAGGTGAGCCTCCTTCCCTTCACTCTCCTAAGAGCCGTACGTACTCCCTATGTTAAGGGAGTAACTCCTTATAAAGCCATGTACAGTCGCACTCCTCCTCTACTCCCAAAACTCAGGGAGGAACTGTTAACATCCTTTTCTAACACAGAACTTCTCAAGTCCTTACAGGCACTCCAGTCCTCTCTCCAGACTGCCCACTGCATCTTTAAAAATCATCAGTCTCCACCAGAGAACTGTGACGGGCCTCTGACTGTACCCCCAGGCTCTTTGGTGTAAATCAAGAAAAAAGACCCTAACAACCTAAAAGCACGCTGGACTGGGCCCTTCACTGTAATTCTAGTCTCACATCAAGCCTACAGCAACCAACAAGGAAACTTCAGAATGACTCAAGACCCCCTAAAGGTCAAAATTGTGCACCAATCCTAAAACTGTTTCTTGTTTGATTCTGTTTCACAGGTTATGAGTGTGCAACTCCAGCACACCATTCCGCTTTATTCCTATACTTAGTGAGTATCACACTCTTATGATAGAAAAATGCTGGTCATAAATCAGACCACTGGGATGCCCATTCTCGTTTTCAATGTGTTCTCTGTTTGGGGACACTTACCGGGAAAAAAAGACCTCTGAGGGGCCATGCCTCCTATGGATGTGGTACTCAATATCTTGAACTAGGACTAAGAAACACCTGGTTCTATGTCTGCCCTTTCAGTAATGACCTGGGGACATGTGAAAACCATCATGACTATTACTGCTATGCATGGGGTTGTGAAAGGATTGCTCCTTGCGTAGACTCAGCTCCATTCTTAAAAAATCTCAGGAACAAACTAAATATAATATAAAAAATATAATAAGGTGACTTTAAGACCTCAAAGACCTACAGATAGATCTTGGTTGGGAGAAAAAAAAACCTGGGGATTCAGAGTTTACGTTTCAGAAATCAGCCTAGATGCACTCTACTATCCAGAACAGGCTGGGAGGCCCCGGTCCAACTACCTGCCTCTGGCCCCTGGGGCCCCTAGAGGGTCTCGCTTTGCCTCCACAGCCCCCTCCAGTCAGAATGTTGGTGGAGATGAAAGCCAACCCTCACTTTGGGAAACATCCAAGGACAGGGGTTTTGTGCTGTGTCAGAAAAATATAATTTACAAAAATCTCCCTATGCTTCTGCTTGTGCCACCATAGTGAGCATCCCAAATACCACATATTCCTCTGGTCAGCACCTTTAAGCACCCATTGGATCCTCATTTGCTTGTACCTCTGGAATTACCCCATGCATGTTCCATCATGTCGTGGCTCAAAACCCCCCTGAACTTTGTGTCCTGGTTCATATCTTCCCCCAAGTATATTATTACTCTGGTGAGGGAAGATGAACACATCTAGAAACTCCCGGCCTGGACTGTTACAAAAGAGTCATCACAGGCCTAGTGTCTATACTCCTGGGATTTGGTGTAGCAGGCTCTGCTGCTGTGAGCATGGCTGCATTAATCACCTCAGATGCCAACTATAAAGACTTGAGCGTCCAAATAGATAAATATTTACAAATTTAAAAAAATCTTTAAATTCCCTGGCTGAAATGGTCCTACAGAACAGATGAGGATTAGATCTCCTGTTTTTAAAACAGGGAGGCCTCTGTTTAGTGCTTAGAAAATTGTATTGCTTCTATACCAACCATTCTGGAGTGGTTAAAAAAGTCTCAGTCAGCTCAAAAAGCATCTTCATGACAAAACAATAACAACAACAACAAAAGCAAAACAAAACAAAACAAAACCAGAGGAAAAGCTAGTATGAGCAGCTATTCAGCTTCTCTCCATGGCTAACCACTTTAATTTCAGCACTTATTGCGCCCCTGGCCTTACTCCTGCTTGCCCTCGCCATTGGTCCCTGCTATATTAATTGCCTGACTAGGTATATACAAAAGAAAATTCAGGCTGTCAAAATCATGGTACTTAGGACCCATTCTCAATCCCTTGGGAAAACTGAGGACCCTGAGGAAACAATGATTTGATTTTCCCATAAAACCAGTGGGGAACATTGTAGGCCAATATAATAGAAAAATTACTGAGCCCTGTCTGTACCTCCCCACCACCTTGCTTGTGAGGCTACCTCCCTTGAGAATGTAACTTAGTTCCATATTCTCAGGCCTGTTCGGTACAATGTGCTCCAGCAAGTATGACAACCAAGATGTTATAGATGGATGTGTAATTGTAACCATTGTCAATAGGGATGGCAACCAGGACATCACGGATGCATGTTTAATTGTAACCATTGTCACCGGGGGTATGGTTGTAGTACATAAATACCTAGCTCTCCCTTCACTCGGCACTGCACAGTGGTTCCCTGCATGGGTCCTGCTGTCCAGGTTGCCAGCTGGCTAATAAAGGCTCTTAAATTCTAATTGGCACCATCTCTGGCTCTTTGGTTTTATCTTGAACCTGGTACATTTTCAAGCTTCTCCTCTCAGTAAGTCCAAAACATGGAGAGGCATGAGATGTCCCTCTGGGGGTTCAGGAGCCTAACTCAAGGTGGTCCACACAGCTGGCAAATCTTTTCTTTGAGGTTCCATGTTCTCTCTTTCAAAGCATGTATGCTATTCACATTCTGTTCTGTAATATGGTCATGTTGGTCTACATATAGAAATACTCTTTTAAATCTCGGACCACCAAGAAAAAGACCAAACAAAATATTTTTCTGCCTATCTCCTGCAAGATAGGCCATTTTAACTCTTGCTGTATTCTTAGGGAGTCTTGTTACATCCCAGTTTGAGAGACAATGGCTCTGACCATTTTATATCTCCTAGTGAGATTAACCCAGAATATTTTAGAATTGTCTTTAATACAAATATCTCAGATTAGACTATATTCATGTTGGTATTGATAGATGTTTTCACACTTGTCTTATAGGTATGATAAGGTTGCTATTATTTTCATATTATCGTATGTTAGCCATTTTAGGAAAATCTTTGAAAAGTTTTTCTCTGAGGACTTCGTGTGAGACATAACTTTGCTCTTTTAAAGTATACTTTGGTGCCTTAACCAATCACACTTTCTTTGCTTTGCTGGCCAGGTAGCTCAAAACAAAATTGCTCTTTCACCTTTTAATTAATTCATTTGGAACTTTCACTGTTTAGTATCTATCCAGTAACTCTCCTATAATTCTTCTCTAAGTAGTCTACCTTTATTATCTTGTCATCCTTATTTCTTGTAACAGTATTGTATATCATTACACTGCATATGATTACCCACACTGTAAAATAATTAAGACTATTAGACTGCATTAGAATGTCAGTACGATTTTTTTGGTCACATTGTAAGTGTAGTAGATGCTGCTATTTATAAATCCATTATTCTTTTAGCCCTTCATACACTGTCCCAGTGTTAATTCTCTGATGCTTCCCTTTCCATCATAGGCCTTGGTGCGGGGAAGGCAGGCTCCCTCTCCAGCTCTAGAGGTGGATGTCAATGGACTAAATTTAATCCCTCCAAAGCTGACCAGTAATCCAGGAGTTCAGGCCCAAGGTAGTCAGAACCGGGTGGGTTCCTGCATTCAAGCATTAATTCATGAAAGGTCATGTGACCCTGCTCAGGGCAGGCAGAAAAGTGGGCAAGTCTCTAGAGTTTCTGAATCAGACATTTCTTATGTCTGAAGAGGAAACCACTGGACATTAAAGGGAAAATATACACTAGGAAAAGGGTAATCATACAAGCATAGAGAAACTGACCTATTGTCTTTAACATATCCTGAAATCTTAAAAATAGCTAGGTTTCTCTTTTCCTGAGCTAAATATATTTCATTTGGCTCAAGCTGGTCTGAATTTTTATTTCTTTGTTGATGCTGTTTTCACTTAGATAAACTACCTCAAATCCTTTTGGAAGCAAGGAAGAACAGACAAAAAAACAAGACCGGAAAGTGATCGCACATGTAACAACAGCAGCCATTGGTGAGTGGATCAACATGTAACAACGGCAGCCATTGGTGAGTGGATCCTAGTCCTCTTTCCCAACTTTACCGCTGGCTGAGTGCACATCTGCTTCCACCAGTACGATCTCGGCTCTGTGAAGACCCTGTGCGTTCACAGCATTTTCTGGATGTGCGAACTGTTTCCTCTCCTTCCTATTTACAGGAAGTGACCCAATCATCCCTCCATAAGGAAGGCAAATTTGAACTTATTCAGCCTTTACTTACTTATCTGTCAGTCATTCAGTGCTTTGACAGGTAAATAAATAATGTACCTAAAACACTATCTCTCCATTTCTGTACCCATAACATAGCTTTGTAGTGGGTTATGTGTATCCAGAGACCAAATTCCTTGAAGGTAGACATCGGGCCTCTTTACCTTGGCATCCTTGCTGTGGGGCCTGCTAAGTAGTCGGTTGCATTTGCTAAATAGCAGCTGCTCAATCTGGTCACGTTGACTTTCAAAGTAAGCAACCGAAGACTGAGAAGCAAAAATGCTTTGGGTTTTTTGGTGACACAAGTAGTTTGATCTCAGAGAACAGTTTACTCTTGTGCTGCATTTTTGAAATATCTCAGAAAATTGGTGTGACTTTCTACAACTTCCGAGTACTGGAATTGCAAGGGCCTTTGCTTTCACCTTATGCTTTTTCAAATAAGAAGTTGAAACCCAGAGAGATAATGTGACTTCACCAAAGTTACATAGCTTGTCAAACTCAGGGTCAGAAAGAGAAGCCAGGTCTCCTTCCTTCCACAGTGATGCTATTTTCCACTGTCTTTTGCATCCTGACCCCTTCTGTGACTCATTTTGAGTCACCTAGCCCTCCCAGTGTCTTGATTTTTCCAGTGGAGGAATGGAGTTTCTCACAGAATTACTGGCTAGCACCAAAACATGTGAAAACATTTTGAGCACCATTAAAATATGATGTTTCATGTTAGGCTACTTTTCAAGCCTGGGTATTCTGCTGAAAAAGTCACTCCCTTTGGTAACAAGACAACATTGTAGAATTCTGCAATTTGGCAAATCCACAAAGAGAAAAATTCATGACATTATGGAAAGCATCTTTTTCCTATTTGTTTTAACAAGCATTGTTTCATTTTAATAATCTGTGGCAAGATGTCTAGCTAATAAATAAAACCTGGTAAGTAATTGGGTAAAAAAGAAGTATAGTCAGCATTGTAGACCTTTCCTGAAATACTTTGCAATCAACCCCTTTGTCTATGGAGGTATCAATATTGTCAGGTAGGCAGGTAGGAAATATTTCAGCCTTAGAGATTCATGAAGAGAAAGGGAATTTCTCTTCTGTGCTGCTCAGCATACTCAGTTTATGTGTAAGAAGTTTTGTTTTTTTTTTAATGAAATATGGATTATAGTGTGACTTATCAGGTATTGGTATGACATGAACAGATATTTTCTGTTCTATCACCTTAAACTCACTCACTCTCTCTCTCTGAAAGAAACTTGCTCTCAGAGAGAGAGAGAGAGAGAGAGAGAGAGAACGAGTTTAAGCATTTATTGAGAAAATTATTGTGTGCTAGGTACAGGGCTAAGTGCCAGGGACAAAGAAGTGGGCTCCTCCCTACTCACAGCTGTAGCTTCTTGAGGAAGTGAGACAAGCAGGGAATGAGATGGATTAAGGTAAGTGTAAGACTCACAGGAGAACGTAATAGGAGCCTCGTTATCACCAGGGCTTAACTGAAATATCAGAGTGCACCTGTAGGCTAGTTTTAAGCCTGGCAGTCAATCTCCTTTGCAGTTTAATTCCAACTTTCCACTTGTGAACTTTCAATGTGCTTTCTGTATTCAACACCTGCATATTTAATACAAATATTAAAGAAATAGCTACCACTTGATAAGTACTAGGCGATAAGATCCTATGTAACACTGTATACAAATTCCCATGATTAGTTTAATTCTTCAAGTAATTCTAGTTCCTGTCAGGAAACAGAATGTCACTTTAGATTTTTATAACTTCATTCATGATTCTTCATATGATTTGGTTCTTTTCTGCTCATCTAAGTTATTTTTGCCAGTTTCTTAAGTCACATTTTCCCTCTTTAATGTATATTCTTGTCACTAAATGATGATGTTAGTGAGATGTTAGTTTATGTTTAAGGCTTACTGTTTTGCTGGACATGGTGCTAAACTCTTTATAAAGCATCATACCAATGTCACAGTCTATACAGTTTTGAGGTATGCCCAGTTATTCTCCATACTTTATAGATGCAAAAATAGAAGTGCAGAGTACAGATTTTCCTGATATGTACACAGCCACTTAGTGGGATACCTGGAATTGGGTCTGTCACCTTCCAGATCTCAAGATTGAAACTTGAATGTCTTGCTACTTCTAAGTCTTCCCTGGGACAGTCTGAAGATCCTACAGATGGTTTTCTGTGTGTACTTGAGGACCACGATGCAGAACTCTGCCTGGATTCCCCATTCTCTCCTCTGCACTTGTCTAATTTCCTTGTTCCTTTCAGAGTAACATTAGGCTTCCAGTTAATCAAGGCACATTGTCAACATAGTCTCATCAATTATCTCTCCTCAAGTCCTTCAAATGGTGTCAGAAGACTGAAGATTTTGATCTTCAAGGACCAAAAGAATACTAGGAAAATGAAGAATGAATGGAATGGTTCAACAGCTTTTGATGATAGGAAACAGATGCAGATGTTGCAGACAACCATGTGGAGAAAGTACCAAGGTAAATGCCTGCAGATGACTTCCCAAGAGAACGCATGAGAGGCTTTGCAAGAAGAATGGCAGGAGCACTGGAAGGTTGAAGGCACAGGTCAACACAGGGTGACCTGCAGACTTCTGGCCAAGGTTGTTCCCAAAGACAGGGCGTGTCTTTATTACCCTTTAGTCTCACACAGGAGACCAAATTCTGAGGGACACCAAAATCTGGGGAGAGCAAGTTGGTGTGATATGAGGTTAAAACTGGATTAAGGTAAATTTACGTAACAGAATTTGTGACCTCAGCACCCTTTTCCATTGCCAATAGCCAGGCATATATCCTGTCCCTCACAGCTTTTAACTACAGATTGGAAGGTCGTTTGTGGAGAAGTGAAGTAAACTACAGAGCAAAGATTTCTAGAGTTAGACATGGGGGCCTCTTCATCAACAAGAAAATCAGGACTTTTCATTACCCCAAGTGAAATCCAGGGATGAATCTCTGCCCAAAACCACAGTATTTCTAATAAAACATTTGATGCTTTGCTCTTTTAAAAATGGATAATCCAGCATAACATGAAAGATTTTTCATATAAAAATGATGAAAACACAGGAAAAAGAAACCACCAATTAAATAAACTTACAAAAAACAACCTTGAAAAGAACTTCAGTTAATCAGGGACAATGCTAGGAACAGGGAAAAATATTTAAAAATTTGCCACTAATATCTTCAGAGAGACAAGAAAATTTAATTCATCTGTAAAATAACAACATGATTTTAGGGAAAGGGAACACCAGAACAACAACAACAATAACAGCAACAAAAATAAACATATTTTTGTATCCTTCAAAAATAAATTTAAAACCCAGAAAGCTTAGAAAATACCTTTATTGTAGAACAAAAATAAAAATGGACATAAGAGAAAAAAAGATAAGAAAACTAGAAGTTTAATCAAATTTCCTCCATTTCTAAATATTAGGAGTTTCTAGAGAGAAGATAAAGAAAATGGAAAGGCTAACATAGTCAAAGAAATAATGTAGGGACGTCTCCCATAGCAAGATAGGTGAGCTTCCATATGGACAGATTCTGTGACCCTCTGTGACAGACTGTGACAGACTAGATGCTAGCTCAACATACTGTACCCAGGACCTTGCATCACACCACAATACTGTGAAACTTTAGAACACCTGGAATAAACTTGAGAGAGAGAGAGATTGAGAGAGGATTCCAGATCAAGATTCTGAATTAACAACACTGGATCGTTAGAACAGAAGAGCAATGTTTTCAAAATTTGGAGGGGAAATCATTTTCAATCTCATATCCTATACTCAGCCAAATTATTGATAGAGGTTATAAGGTGGTAGCTAGGCATTTTCCGACACAGAAGACTGAAATCTTATCTACTTACCTCCCACAGATGTTTTCTAAGGGAGCTATTGAGTGACATGTTCTATAAAATAAAAGAAAAGGAAGATATGGGATTTTAAATCCCAGGGTACTTAATGACGGGGGTGGAGAGAAGTGGAGGAAAGATGGCTTAGCATAAAAGCTGGGTCACAGGTCTGAAGATCAGAGTCCTGGTGGGAAGAGGTCCTGTGAGCTATGAGAGAGATGGTGCAGGATTTGGGGGAAGGAGTGGGAGAGGGGAGAGTGGGAGACAGAATTTGGAATGAGTGAAACTGTGGTTGAGCATTTGTAAAAAATTACTTTTGAAATAATTTGTAATAATAATTTGTAGAGATGCCTTTGGTTTTGAAAGATCTGTTGGGATATTTGAAAAAGTACTGATGATTTTAAATATGAACAAATAAATGGAGTCAATTAACAACTGTTGGAAAAAATACTAAGTTCTGTGGCAGGATGAGTAATCAGGGTACACTCCTTGGATCAGGAACAAACAACATCTGCATAGTCTTGTAACGATATAACACTGATTATTGATTCACTCAATATTTGAAATACGCTTAACAGAATGAAGCTTGAGGATGGCATAAAGAAGCTAACTGCTTAACTTATATCACAGGAATCAATACCCAATTTAAATATTATACAGTGTGTAATTATATTACAACATCACATGGTACCTTTCCCCATTTTGTGTTCATTTTTTATATTTTACATACCAGTTAAAAATTATCTAGCAGTATAATCGAATTATTTAAGAGTAGGAAGATATTAGCAGGAAAAAATAGGTGAAATAGATCAAGAAGTTGACCCTGAGGAACAGGACTGGGAATTTTACGGTGAGTGGGGCAGATGACTACCATTTCTCAGTATAATCTGGTTTGTTTGATACTAAAAATAAGGTGGATTTATTATTTACATAAGATGTAACAGCCAACCTTAAAGTTTGTGCTTCCTGGACA
>RJWT010002503.1:0-40551 GCA_004365215.1 Cuniculus paca | reverse complement strand
TGATACAAAGCAAATTCTGATACAGTTGAAATCTGATCGGTTGAAATTTGGTGGAAGCTTGGGCAACTATACAATCTTTAGTTGTCTGAGAACAAGGCAGGGATCTGAATGTTTAATTGGGCAGAAAAAAAACCTCATGTTCTCCTACTGAATACCAAATTTCCCACTACCATTGTATTATCCAGCTGTATCCTGTGTTATGATGGAAGTTTGACAGCAATATCAGCAGACCTCCACGAATTCTGTGCATTTGCAACAATTTACCTATATATCAGTTTTAACCAACTAATTTTAAAAATGTGTCTTTGAAGGCTGTAATTTGGTTGTAGAACTTTTGCCATGAGAAAAGCCAATAAAGTCACTGGAAGACATGCATATAAAACACATTTAAGTCCATATGAAACAGTTAAACAGCAAAAGGCTGTCAGGGCACCCAGTGAACAGCTTTTAACCAAACGCTGCTGATGTCATGGAACATTTTGACAGCAAAACACAGAAAATAACAATAAAGTAAATTACTTTTGAGTAGTAGGGTAGTAGTAGTACTTTTAACTTGTGCTCAGCCTGAAATTTGTGTTGTTTCCCAGGAGCATCTTCAAAAAATCTCTATCGCTGTAGAAAACAAAAGACACTTAATTTTAAACACCAATAGAATAATCAAACAAGTCAGAAATAGGAGTCTAACTACATTTCCAACACTAATGTAACCTATATGTAGTAAGTAGCCAAAGCCAAACAGATTGGGAGATAAGGATTTTACACTCCAAATTCTGACCTTTGTTAGGACAGGGAGAGTGACAAAGAATCCTACCTATCTCATATACTGGTAGAACAGGAGAAGTGGTGAAACCTGTATGGGCCAGTGTAAAAGGGAACACATCAGTGTGGCACAGACTGTATGGAAACCATATGGTAATAGAAAAACTAGTTTCCAGACTGAAACAGTGACAGAGACATTCTCCATACCTGCTGTTACCCCTGGATTTGGTAAGAAGAAACTGAGAACACAGAGCTATAATGTCACTACTACATAATATTACATAGAAGTGTTATTGTCGATTGCTATATTTTATTTCATGGTTCATAAATGCATCTAATTTATTCCATCATTCTTTTTTGCATCTCCATAACATATCCTTAAAAATATTTCCCATAATTCAATCTAAACATTTTGAAAAAGAGAAATTTCCAGTAATGATGGCACACATGAGTAATACTAGCATTCTGGAAGGCTAAAGCAGCCAGGATCACAAGTTCTTGCCCAGACTTAGCAAGACCTTGTCTCAAAATAAAAAATAAAAAGGAGCTGAGAATGTAGCTCAGTAAAAGATCCTAGCTTCAATCCCCAGTGTGCAGATAGATAGATAGATAGATAGATAGATAGATAGACCAACCAACCAACAGACAGACAGAAATGAGGAGAGAAAATTCTGTCAAAGGTTCCCAAATAATGTTTTCAGTCAACATCTTTCTGTCAGTTTGTTAATCAGCTTTCCCATTGTTGGAACAAAACACCAAAAACACTACAATTTAAAGGCAAAAAAGTATAGTTCTGTTCAGTTTTACAGTTGTCTAATCCAAGGCAGAAATGGCATAGGGGAAGGACATGACTGAGTACATGGTAACCAGGCTATTCAACTCATGATAGCCAACAAGTGGAGAAGAAAGCAGCCAGGCACAAGAGTATACCCTTCCAGGTCAAACCTCCAGTGGTCCACCTATTCTAACCAGTTCCCATTTCTTAACAGCACATTCACCTATGAACTCATCAGTGAATTGATCCACTGAAGAATATGGCACCCCTATGATCCATTCACTTTTCAAAACCCAACTTCTCAACACATGCGACTTCCAGGAGACGTTTTGGATCTAACCATAAAACCATGTTAGCATGTGACATAAAATGATACCTGGCTAAAACCTACTCTTTTGTAAATGTACCTTAAATCATGTCCTTTTGCTGAGAATATGTTAGCACATATATTAAAGCTATGTGAGCTATACTACAAGACCAAGTTTAATCTTAAAGCTGACTCTCTTTTTGCATTAAAAGTGAGTATAATATTATGAATATGATACTATTTTATTCACAAGAAGGAACTGCAAATTTATTAGTTATAGAAACAAAGAGCATGGGAAGAGTATCTGCAGATGGGGTAATGGTAAGGTGTGAAGAGGTAAGGGAATTAAAAATAATTAAGATGTGATGTGCATATGTAACACTTCTCCAAGATTAATGTAATTATTATATTAATAAAAGAGACTAGAAAAAGAAAACACAAATCAAAAATGTAATTCAATTTTCCTCTCTTAAGTAGGAATAAATCCTCCGAAATTCTCTGAAAAAGTGCTTCTTTCATTTTACAAAACTAAGTACTTGTATGTAGATGTATCACAAAGTTGTACAAGTGTGGCAATAAGAGAGCTCATCTGTTCATCCACATTCACCATCTTACCACCTTTGTTACCTCTCTTTCCTGCTTTCTCTCCTAAAATATTTAAGAATAAATTTCACTTTGCATTCATATATCAGAATATCATATTGTACCCCATAAATGTGTACAATTATAATTTGTTAATCAAAAATAAGATTAACAAAAAAATTACATTGTATACATCATATCCTTTTACCACAGCTAAAGTACTAAAATTACAAAACTTAACACTAATATAATATTCTTTTCTAATATGTTGGTCATATTGAAACAGCACGAATTTTCCCAGTAAATCCTTTTAGCCATTTCTTCTTCGGTTATTAATTGGATTTAGTTACATCCCTCTTTAATCTGAAACAATTACTTTAGCATTCTGTATCTTTTATGACAATGATATTTTTTGAAGAATATAAATCACTTATGAGTTTATCAAAGGGTTCCTTGTGATCAAATTCAGGTTATGCATTGTTTTTGGAAAAAAGAACCATATTAATAAAGTAGCATTGCTTTTCTTTTCTCTAGGTACTGTAGCAGGAGGCACATGCCACTACATTGATAAGATTTTCTCCTTTGCAATTCATAAGAAGTAAATGGATTCAACCCTTGTATTTATATAAATAACTTATAAATTCATCAAATTATACTCATTAGTTGTAGGATCTATTAATGACTGCTGTTGAAATCAATTATTATAATAAAAATTGTAAAGTTAAAATGCTATTATTCCTCCCACGTTTATTATTTGACATCCTAGTATCAGGAAAAGTTTTCTTCTATCTCTTTTATATGTTTCATCAATTGATTTATTATTAGTATGGTCTCATCAATTGTAGTATTTTCCCTAGGTTATAACCCAGTACTCTCCTTACTTGTTCTTTTTTTTTTTTTTTTTTTGTACTGGGGATCGAATTCATGACCTTGTGCTTGCCTCTCCTTACTCAGTCTAATAGAAAGACTTTCTCAAATTTGGCTCATGTGAATACTTCAAGCTATCTGTAGCTAACAATCTCTTAGACAAAATTCTGATATAATTTATAACCCAGTGTTCTAGAAAGCACTAATTTTATGCCATAGCTATTACCATTTTATGGGAGAGAAGAGAACATTTCTATTTTCAGTTACCCAAGTTTGGGTAATTCTTGGTTAAACAGGGATAAATAGGCTTCTTTATTGAGGGATTTCTCAGAGCATTCAATATGCTAATATGCATACTGGCGTTCTATGAGAAGAATGCCCTACCAGTGGTTTCAAGTCATAGGAAATTTTCTAATAGAGCATTGGTAGCACCAGGTTCCTCAGAACATTCTTTATTAATGATAAATTCACTGAATCAAAAAAGAATTTAGGGGAAAAAAAAGTGTTTAAGAGCTGGGTGTGGTGGTGCATGCCTATCATCCTGGCACTCAGGAGGCTGAGGCAGGATTGTTGTGAGTTTGAGGCCAGCCTGGGCTATAAAGTAAGTTCAAGTCTAGCCTGAACTGCAGAGTGAATCTCAAAAAGACAAAAAAAAAAAAAAAGAATTTAGGGTCAAGTTTTGATTTAGAGAGTAGAGGAAAAAGTAAGGAATTTATTTCTAGTATTACTCATTACCCTTTGAATAAAGTTCTCTAATTTCTAGGGTTAATATTTCTGATAAGAATTGTCAATAAAGTTTTTCATTACTCTCTGAAGTAGAGTTGATACCAACGATATCTACAGATGTGATAACCAGTCAGATACAAAGTTGGAAAAATGAGCATTAGTTTGGTAAACTTACTTTCCTTAATGCTTGAGCAGTGAGTCTGGAACTTTAGGGTACTTTAGAATTCCCTGGGCCCTTGACTGATCATTCATACACTCTACCTTCAGAGGGTCTAATTCTGAGTCCCCAGAACACAGCTCAGTAAGCTGCACTTGTGCCACAAAGTTCAGTTGATTCTGGAGCAGATACTCCCGGGCCGCCCATTGAAAAACAATATTCCAAAGATGCATACTTGTTGCCATCTAGTCTGGTGCATTAGTTTCCTAAGCTTACCACAGGGAATTATCGCAGAAGAAAACATAAATGCAAAGGAAAGGAAAAGGAAAGGAAGTCAGCATAGCTTTAAATGAGACACTTTTCGAAAAATTTTTAACAATTTAATCTAATTTAAGAAATTGTGTCTCCTCCCTTAGTTCCTTTCTATGTTGATCTAGATACAGAAAACTTTATTTCTTCATTTTTTATATCCTATCCACTATCAGCTGTTAAAGGGTAAATAATTACAAAATATTGCATCTGTTATTTTTTCAACAAGAGAGTTTCCTTCAGTTTCACTTAAGACACCAGTAAATGAGCATGCTAGCTAGTATGTTAGCTCTGAAAACACTGATCAGAAGGAAAATATATTTCCTGGGAGGCTTATATCTGAAATTAAAGATTCAGTTGTCTCAGTGATCAATTTAAAGCAGAAGAAGAAAAAATGCAGAACATACTTTATCAAGACTATATATATACGAATATGAAGTCAAGACCATACACTTCTTTTACTAAGTCTCTGAAGAAGGAGGAAGAGAACTATAAAACAGAATATTCTTATCTCCAGTAGTTCTGGCTGAACACTGTTAAGGTCTTTCACATAAAAACCCAACTGTAATGCTATTTTTAACAGTATTCTTCATGACCCAGTGTCTTTTGATGAATTTTAAGTGTCAAATTGTTTGTTTTTCTTCCCTAAACAAAGAGGCCAAGTGCAATGCCTGTGCTTTGCTTTATTTAATGCCACTATTGTGCAAGGATTCACTCAGCAAGCTAGGGGTGTAGTGTGTGGATACTGAATACAAAGAGGCAGCAGGTTCCAAATGCAGTCTCCAAAAGACAAGGCTGTCTCCACACTCTGCATGGGATGGAGTAAAACTGTGTTTTGTCCAAAATTAAAAAGCCTGACATGCAGATCCTTAGAGGAGAAAAAGATTTCCTGTGAAGGTGACATCTGGATTCTCTCCTTCCTTCTGCTACTACTGCTGTTTCTACCACCATTTCCTATATTCCCATTTCTTCACCACAAATGTCAAAATTCAAATTTGCAAATATTTTATCCTGCTTTCTTATGATAAATAGAGAAAGGGGAAACCTTACGATTTCTCCAGTGGATATAGTCATCTTATTTTAAAAGGGCTTAAAGGCCCCACTATTTCTTCCAGAAATTTTAATAACCATATAGAAATAGCCAGCTGGCTAATCCTGGGAATATCCCTCCTCCCTGCTCATTTTATAGAAAGATCCTGTGGTCAGGAAATATAAAGCTTTCAACACATTGACCACAGCTAGGATTATAGTCTCATATGGTAGAGTTTTTTTCCCACTGTCCTTTTCTGGGTGTTGGCAATATCCAGCAGTCCCTCTTAAGGAGGTTGAAGTCACCTTCACCCTTCTCACCAGGAAGAACTTCAAGATTGACTACACTAATGAGGGAGTCTGGAATTGAGACATTACATGTAAATCCATCAGTGTGATTAAACTTAGCATGCACACTGTGTGTGCTTGGTAGTTTCAAAGGGTCTGGCTATTAAAATGGCTTCATATTTTTATACGTTTTGGCACCCTCATAAAAAGACTTAAGGAAACAGAATTTTTTCTCTATTGCTACAGATGGACTAAGGCAAATTTATGTTAAGGAGCTATAAAACAATTTCAAACATCTTATGCTCCTTGATAAATCAAGTCAGTAGCTCTGTGGAACACTTTTAAATGTGTAAAAACATGCATTAATAAGGTTATAAACATGTAAAGGCAGATATTTGGTGCAAAATCTATTAAGTTGCAAATAAAGTAAAGCCTCATTATTTTAGAGTATTTTAAACTGGAATTTTTGATCTATCAAACATCTCGCTAAACAGGAATTTGGCTTTACCATATCAATGGAGAAAAGACTTGCTGAACAAATTACTAGCATAAAGGTTACATGGAAAGTATATATAAACTATTCAGGAATAATATAATGTCTCTAGTGTCTTCAAGGAGCGTCCTTCACATACAGATAATTTAGAGTATAATTACAAAGCATAACTATGTATTAAAGTAGGCACTCTGAGGAGGTCTAAAAGGAATCTTTCATTATTGCAACTTCACTTCTTTTTTATACTTGAAATAGGAAAGGCTGCATGTTTTTAATATTGTTTAATTTCAACTTCTCACAAATGTTCATGCATTTTTGTTTAGCTAACAAAAATTTATAAACATCTATAGTGTATATCGTGTTATAACGCATTACAATTAGGGTTAGGGTTTTTTTCAAGTACTTTGGAAAGATAACATTTGTAATGGTTTTGTGAAGTGTCTGAACACATATTTATATTATAATGTAAGTATGTCAATACAAAATGATAGAAAAATCATTGTACTTACTAGTTCTGCCAAAGTTCTCAATTTAAGCGTAGATTTACTAACCTATAAAATGAAGAAAGGTGGCCAGGTGTGGTGGTACATGCTTGTAATTCCAGCTACTAGGGATGTTGAGACAGGAAGATTTCAATTTCCAGGGCAGCCTGAATAAATTAGCAAGAACCTATCTCAAAAAATAAAGTGGTAGCTCATTGGTAGAATGCTTGCCTAGTATGTCTGACACTTTAGATTCAATCTAGAATACGACCAAAAGCAGAAACAATCAAACAAAAAAACAAGGGAGGTGCTTTTTCACCCATCTTACATATCAGACTTGTTAAAAGAATCAAATTGCATAATTGTTTTCTCTATCTAATGGATCCTTACCTTTAATTTGGAAGGAAATGTTGATGAAGCATACCACACTAGAAAGATTCAGGTACAAGTTTGAAGTTCCATTATTACCTGAAAAGTATACTATGTCCTATGAAATCAGGGTAACTGTAGTTGAACCAAATTAAGAACACTTACACATTTTATTTGCCTTCTAGGTAGCAGAGTAGAGAATCAAAACTATAAGATATTTTAAAGTGTGTAGAAATCTTATAGATTTTAAACATCGTTGTGATTGTGTGTGTGCACGTGTGTGTGTGTGTGTGTGGTTTATGTGAAAGTTTCACAGATGCACAGGATTCAGAAAACACAGTGTGGGCCCATCTTAATGAGAGAGAAAACAATCTGCCCTTCCCAAAACACTTGCGCCTGTCTTATCTCTTGTAACACAGCCAAAAGTTATAGTGGCAGCCAGTACACAGGAGATACTCACAGTTATAATATACTGTGTTGCTTCTGGCAAGCAATTGCCTAATCATACTGTCATGGTTTGTGTCTAGATGTCCCCCGCAAAGCCTTATGCAGTCACAGGCAACTGACTTTTTGGAGGTGGCTGGATCTACAGTGAGTGATGCTGGGATTAATTCATGGTGCACTGATGGAATTAAGGGTGCAAGGATTAAGCTGCGAGGATAGCCTGAGAAAAATATGAGTTAGAAAGAGGGCTAGGGTCCCTTGGTTCTCACTTGCTTGTTGCCTTCTACCTGTCATGAACTGTTTTTCCTCTGACATATCCCTCTGCCATGCCACCCTGTCTTGGAATCAGTTGATTATGGACTGAAACCTCTACAAACTGTAAACTGAAATAAACCTTTCCTCCTTCAGCTTTGAGTGTTGGGTATTTTGTCTCAGTAATGAGAAAAGTAGCTAAGACACATACCTAGACTTATAAATGCAGGAACAATATCTTTGTTCTCAAGAACAAAAATAGTATAAATTTTACAAAGTAAAGGACTATATCTATCTTTACAATAGATCCCTAGATACTAGAATGTCATGACTATTCAATAAGAATATGTTGGGGGGAAAAGAATTTGTTTCATGAATTGGAAGTTATTATGCATTAGTAAATTTACCACTGCTGGAAGAAAAATTTCAACATTAGAAATTTAAAGAATGAGAGGATTAATTTGGCTCACGCTTTCAGAGAGTTCAGTTCACATATGGCTAGCTGACTGCAAAGCAGAAACAGGATGGGGGAAGAGCCTGAGGGAGGAAAGCTAGTCAATCCAAGGCAGCCAGGAAACAGACAATGGACAAGAATATATCTTTCCAGGTCATGTCTCACAGGCTCATCCATTCTGACCTGGCCTTCTAACAACACATTCAGATATGTATGGATTCATCCACTGATTAATATAGCACCGCATAATCTAGTGACTTTCTAAAAGCCCCACTCTGAACATATGAAACTTTTGGAGGACATTCTAGTTCTAAACCATAACATTCTGTCCCTAACCCCCAAAAGTTTCATGTTTATCTTATCGTAGAAAATATATTTAGTCTAATACTAAGAATTGTCAAAATCTTAACAGTTTTGTACACTGAAAAGTTTAAAGTGTCTTCTGATACTCAAGTCAAACTTATAGCTATAAAAATTTAAAAATTACACATTTTTAATATATAATGAGTGGACAGTTTATTTTAAACATATAATGAATGAATATTTTATTTTATAAAGAGGAATAGGAAAATAGAAAGGAATGGAACCAAAGCAAGACCAGAAACCCACGCATTAAGTCTTGTCACTGAGTTTAGCACCAGACAGCTTGTGCTGAGTTGTGAATCCCAAAGGGCTTGAACATCCCTACTCCTATAGTCTTGCTTGTTGCAGCCAACATGCCTTCTCTTTCAGGCAGGCTCAGCTCACTACCTATAATTTCTCTCCATACATATTTCATATTTCTGGCATGTCCGGTGTCTTGGGAGTCTCCACTGCAGCTTCAGCTTTCTTCTCACAGCTTCACCCAGCACCCTCTTAAGGGCTCACTGCCTGGTCTCCAAGGCCTTCCTTTGAAATTTGAATAGAAACCTCCACAACTCTGCAATTCTTGCATTCTGCATGCCTGAAAAATGAGCATGGATGACAACAAAATCCGAACCTACAGCAAATTCAGCAGCAATCAATCCCTCAGTGACTATGATTGCAGCAGTCTCTGAGTCTAGATGGCTGAACGTGGAGAGATACTTTACTAGGCAGTCCTGAGAAAGTAGAGTGCCCTGAAGCTCTTTTGTCAAAACAGTCTTTTAAAGAAGCTTACCTTTTTACACTCACAAACCTGTGATGAGTAGGCTTTAGGCAATTTGTACGATGCTGCCAAGCCATTCTTCATATTCTCTTAGTACAAAATTCTCAAGGTGTTTTGTTTTGTTGGTACTGAGGATTAAACCCAACGTCTCCCCACTGAGCTAAATCCCCATCTTCTTTCTTACATTTTATTTTGAGAGAGGGTTTCCTTACTTTGTTGAGTTGCCCGGGCTGGGCTTGAACTTGTAGTTCTGCTGTCTCTGTCTCCAACGTCCTACCTTTACAGGTACATACCATCACACCTAGCTTGGCTTTTTTAACAGCACCAATCTATTCAAGAAATACCTTGGCCCCAACCTACACATGCTTCCTTTCTGAATAAGATATAAAATGTTATAACATTCTGGTCTACTTCTTGCTCCTAAGTTTAATATAGACCTAGCTAAAAACAGCCAGAAGTACCCATGTCACAGCTTGAGTGCTGGGATGCCTTAAAATTTCCTTTACCAGATTAATTACTCTCGTCCTTTACATTCAGCCTCACACAAACTTTTAGGACATGGGCAAAACATAGACGAATTATTTGCCATAATACACATGGCCTCTAGTCAGTTTCTAATAGAGTCCTCATCCCAAGGAAACCTCAGGGGCCTGGGCTTTACTGTATGATTTTTTATCAATTGTCTGTAATCTTCTGAGCTCTGCGCAGTATCACCCATCAAGTTCTGCTCACAATATCTAGGGCTTCTGTAGCCTGCATTTCCAAACTACCCTCACAAGCTAGTTCCATGATCAAGTACAGTCAGAGCAATGACTTTACTCTTGGCACCAATTTTCTGTATTAGTCATTTTCCCATTTCTGGGACACAATACCCAACATCTGCAATTTTTTTTTAACTTTTTGAGTCAAGATCTCACTATGCAGTTGAGGCTGGCCTTGAGTCCTTGAGCTCACTTTGTAGCCCAGGCTGGTCTCAAACTTGCAATGATCCTCCTGCCTCAGCCTCCTGAGTGCTGGGATTACAAACGTGTGCTACCATGCTCAGCTTAACATTTGCAATTTAAATGAAGAGAACTTTAATTCGACTCATGGCTTCAGAGGATTTAGTCCATGATCTGCTAGCTCTAAGGCAGGAACAGCATGCCAGAGGGGCCTGGCAGAGGAGAGCTGATTTACCTTTGACAGCCAAGAAGCAGAGAGAGAAGAAAAGATCTAGAGACAAAAATATACCCATGTGACTTACCTCCTCCAACAGGCCCTACCCTCTAAAAGTACATTCAGCTGTGAATTCATCAATTGATTAATTCATTTATGCGCACAACATAGCCATGATCCAAGCAGCTTTCAAAAATCTTACCTCTAAAACCATGAGATTTTTAAGGAACATTTTAGATCTAAACCTTAAAATACTAAGTTTTATGTTTTACATGTAAGTTGACTAAGAAATGATCATATACTTACACAGAAATATAGAACAGAGGAAGTACTACATTATGTAACATAAACATTCTGAGAACATAAACATGGTTTTATTATCCAAATTGCACATCAAAATTATGCAGAGACCAGTCATAGTGGTGTATGTCTGTAATCTCAGGGCCGTGGTAGGCTAAGGCAAGAAGATTGCGAGTTTGAACCCAGCCTGGGCAACTTAGGGACATCTTTTCTCAAAAAAAAATTAAAGGAAATGGGGATGTAGGCCTTGGGTTTAATCCTCAGTACCACAAACACAAAAATTTATGCAGAGATCTTTTGACTATGTGTGGAGATAACCATGTTTCACATCAAATAAATCTGAGGATGGAAAGATGTGGGCACGCTAGTATTTTTAAATTCTTCCTAGGTGATTCTAATGTGTTAAGAATCACGGGTGGAAAAGTTAACAAGTATAATTATACCATAAAAGAAAGGAGTTAGACAAGAAAATTTTCTAAGAAAGGTAATATTTACATGGGTTTATAATTCATGAAACTCAGAAAAATTCTAATATTTCCCCTTCCAAATTTCCAATATAGTGCCTCTTCTCCAGGGACAATGATGCTGTTCTTCTCATGCACTACTCTTCGCAGCCTACTGAAGTTCTAAATTCCAAGGACTTAAAGTCATATCAGAGAGGCTTAGGAGTCCTAGATCACACTGTACTTGGAGAAAAGACCCAATATCTCAATCTGAAGCAAGACTGGAAGAAAAGGGGAAAAAAAAAAAGAATTTGTGGCTCTCAGGTAGATTAATTGATTCATAGTATCTAAATATTCTTCACTTTTGGAATTCTTTGTATGTGTTCATATTCAAGAATGTATTTTTTCATGATTTAATGATAATTGGCATGATATGAGATGTCCAGGCCTTATTTTTGTCATGTTTCAGTCACATTCATAGTTATGCTATATTCACATTTATTTATGATAAGCAAACAACCTGGTTTACTTTGTTGGAAAAGGAAACAATTTCTTAGGTGTCTTATAACCCTGACATTCCAATCCCAGTCAAGCTGGGCAAACAAACATCCTCTTCTTAGTAATGCCAAAAATTGTTATGCCAGTATCTGTTTGTTAAATATTTATTTCAGGGCCTGAAGGTGTAGCTCAATGGTATAGACTGCTGACCTAGCATTTGCAAGGCCATGAATCCCACTTCACTACTACAGACAACAATACCACCACATCAAAATACTTCAATCTTGTTGAGAATTTTCAAAAGTTATTTTCCCAAAAAGCTACTGAAATGTATGTAAATAGATTATGCTAATATCTAAAGTTAAAACCTAAGCCCTAAGACTCAATGTAGAAGAAGAGCACTTTGGAACTAAAGCTCGAATGTAATTCTACCAAAAATATTATGCATAGGGTTAGACATGCCATTCTCTCAGAAGCTGAACAATGCAGAGGTCAAGATGGAAACATGAAGCGAATGCTTTTAGACAGACATGGTGGCCCATACCTCTAATCCCAACACTCAGGAAGACTGAGGCAGGAGGATCGCCAATTTGAGCCCAGTTTGGGCAATTTAGAGACTTAGAAAACCTCTATTTCAAAATAAGAAAAAGAAAGAAGAAAAGCACAAGGAATATAGCTCTGTGTGAAATCATCCAAGGTGAGCAAAAACATTTTCGGAGCTAAGGAAAAGCTAAGCTTCTCCCTGGTGTTTCTCATCTTTGCTTATATATGCCAACATTAAAAATCACTTGAGGTGGGAAGAGAGATGTAGCTCAGAGGCAGAGCTCATGCCTAGTATGTGTAACACCAGTACCACAAAAACAATATTAAACAAAAATCACTTCAAATTAGGAGCAGTGGCACATATCTATAATCCCAGCAGTAGGCAGGAGGACTGCAAGTTCTGTCCCAGCTTGGGCAATTTAGCAATTTAACAGGACTCTATCTTCAAAAAAAAAAATGGCTTTAAAGGGTTGAGGATGTTGCCTGGTGCAAAGGTTTTGGAACTGATTCCCAGTACCATTTTTTAAAAAATCACCACCACCACTTTTGTCACCCTAAGTGTCTTAGCATCCAGGTAGTTCTGTTTGGATAAACAATGAAGAATGGATAGATAGATAGATAGATAGATAGATAGATAGATAGATAGATAGATTTAGGAAATGAATCCAGGATCTCTGAATTGAGCTACATTTCTGTGCCTTTTTGTTTTAAGATACAATCTTCCAAAGTCATTAAATTGCTGAGGCTGAGAGCTCCAACTTGTGATTTTCCTGCCTCCAGCTCCCAGAATGCTGGGATTACAGATGTGCTCCACCACACCCAATTTATACATTACTTTTGAAGACTATAAGAAGCCTGTAGGAACTTTATTGGTCTCCAGAAACTTTTTACTGCACAACTACTGCTGGTCTAAATGTAAGAGCCATAGCTCTTGTGCTATATTTTGCTGCCTAAGTAGAACTGTGTGCACATAAAATAAACAGGCTGCTAGGTAGTAGAAGCCAACTTACAAACGTCCTGCTATCATTGCTGCTTTAGGTTCCACCATACGTATTCAAGTACCATGTAAATTAATGGATTAAAAAAGATATGAGCAGACTAACAGGATGGGTTATCTCCAATGGCAGCATACTTTCAAGCACATCACCAATGGATGTAACAAGTATATTCAAATATATGCAATTCAACTGAACACTTACAGACCTACCCAAAACCTGGGATAATTTATGACCACTACAGTATTCCCTGTGTAAACACAGAAAAGGTGCTACCAGGAGAGTGTAAACTGCTCCCTCCATCCATATATATTTTATCAGTCCCTTTCTGATACTGATATATTTAATATTATCTACATGGTCTGCAAACCCCTTCTTACATGCCCTGTGTGACCAGGTGCTTTCAGACCCCACTATATGTCTGGAAATAGAAATGGAATGTAGCTGGGGATATAGCTCCGTGGCATAGTGCCTGCCTGGCAAGCAAGAGGTTGTGAGTTCGATCCCTGGTAACAAAAAAAAAAAAAACAGGGGAAAGAAAAAGAAACAAGAAATGGAATGTAGCATGCATCTAACTAGCATCGTGAATTATATTATTAAACCAATGCAGGGTATGGATGATGGCAGGTCCAAAGGAGAATTAACGTCACCCCCTTTCCCCCCAGCCAAGAAGGGCCACAAAGGACTTAAGTGATTATAAGGTTAGAAATGACGTTTTCAAGTTTCCATCTGGAGGCATGTTTGTTTCTTGCTGTGTAAGTTTACTCCTGAGATCTTCAATGGCCTGTTTTGAAAGGGTGCTACTGAAACAAATGCTTCTGTCTTAAAGACTTAAAAAAAAAATCATTGAAAACAATGTAGGGATATAAATGTCTGTGCCCACAGCCACGATAAAAAATGCAAAGTCTGGGCCACCTTGCCTTTAATTTTCTAACTGCTGTTTTGTAAGGCTGTGTCATGCTTCTCAGTTCAAACACGCTTTGGCTCTTTATTATTCATGGACCTTTTTCTCAGTCAGTGGTGTTGAATAATAAAACAGCCCAGGATCAAATGGGCCAATTCTCCACGCCTGACACCAACTGCTACTGTTCGCTGGGCTCTGCCAAGCGTTGCCTCTGATAATGAGTGGGATTTGGTTAAACAGTAAATTAATGAATAATGAAATATCCAGGTTGATCAGTTAGAGAGCACGCTTGCTTTGCCCTGGGCTAAATGCTTGGGGCAGAAATTACTCTCAAATGGCACTTGCCTGGCTGCTGGTCTGGATAACTATTTTACAGCCTATTGCTTGACAGAATGCTGGGGAGGGGGAGTCAGTGGGGAAGAGGAAAGGAAGGACGGAGTTATTAACAGCAAAAGAAGGGAGAGAGGGAAAATAACCTAGTTATCACCTTGTAGGTTTCCAAACTGCATGTGTAAGAACAAAGTCACAAATATGATCTGGAGAAGTCAGAGTTCCAAAATTCCCAACACGTGTTTAACATCAAGGAAAAACGATGAGTGAAAACAGTCTTCTTTGTGTGCCTGTGCACATATGTGATTAAATGCGGAGTCATTCAACTGCAAATTCATGTTTCTACATACACAGTAGAGTGATGACCTATAGGGAAGTCACCCAGTGTTCAGGTGACAGAAAATCTCTCTCCTCATCTTAAGGTTTCATGCTCTGGTTCTTAGACATACCTTCCTCTACAAATTTTAGAACATTACACATAAGATGGCTTTTCTAAATAACCTCTACTGAGAAAAAAGATGCCACTGTAACTACGAATCTAGAAGATACCTAAGTATAGAGACAAAGATAAGGACTACAGATATTTTACCACTTTTTAACCTTAAATTAACTTCTCCCAAAATTTTCAATTGTTACGTAGTTTGATGCATACATTTATACTGGCTTTGCTCTGCAAGATCAGAGATGTGTCCTTTACAAGAAATAAACTTTGGAGCATCAAAAACCCACTATAGAGTGCCATGAGGACATTGTGTACTGAGAAAATGTATTATTTCAATCTTGACATTTGTTTTGGACATAAACTTCTCTAATTGGTTATCTCTGGAATATCTTATTCTTTCAGATCTTTGACCCCTTCACTTGAGCTCAAGATTAGTCAACTTCGAAGTTTCACAGGCTGAAGGCTGAAACACTTCTCAATAAAGAAGTGGATGTTTTGGTTTACTTCAGTTGTTTGGATTAGTTTGATTTTATGTGGAAAAGAAAAAAAGGTTCTTTATAACATTGGCAGGAGGATGAGGATATACTCAAAACCTTAATTCAGCAGTTTTCCCAACTAGAAGTAAACGCAGAACAAGACTGGAGAAAGATGGACATTACCTTATTCTCCTGGTGGAAAGGTGACAAATGAATGTGATTTTTAAGTGCCCACTGGCTAATAAAGATGAGGAAAAAAGGAGCAATAGGAGTTACCTATAGCTTATGTGTACATAATTCCTACACTACATTCCTTAGGGTTTGTGAAGTGGCAAAACTCAGTGAAGGTTATTCCTCTCATTTCTTGCTGCAAAGCAGTCTCATCAACAAAGATTGAACCTCTCTGCACTGGCACACAACCCCTCTTCCAAGAAAAAAATAAAATGCTCTAATTGTCTTTATTACTTTCAGACACTAGTCACCAAATACAGATGTTCACTACCGAGAATTAAAGAGTGGGTGAAAGGTCACAGGGACCCAGATCAGTTTGGCCCTTCTTTGGATTATTCGGCCCCATGGTCTTGACTGGTCCTTATCATTGCAGAAGAAAAAGTAGATTGAATAAAGCAGTGAATAAATCAGGGCTGGGGACTTAGCTCAGCAGCACAAGTGCTTGCCTGGCAAGTGTGAGGTCATGAGTTTGATCCCTGGTACAAAAACAAAACAAACAAACAAACAAAAAAACAGTGAATAAATCACTTAGTGGTTCTACTTTGATAGTAAAGTTCATGCCTATGGTCCCTCTCCTACATCCCTCACAATAGTCAAAGGGATAGTACAGTGCGTGAAACAAACTATAAAAAAAGAATAAACCTTGCTTCAAATCTTGATAGTTTCCAATTTTTTTCGAACGCCTAACCTAAGAGTTCTTATATCTTGAAGGCAAGAGCTTTGAAACTTAAGAAACACAAAAAATGAAGAGATTTTTTTCCTCCTTAACACATGGAACTTTCTCAGCAAAGAAAATTCACATAGGTAAGTACTACTTTGTTGCAGCTGGTTTTTGTTTGGTCTGGACACTGGAGTATTCCATATCATGATACTGTGTGTGTGCGCCGCTGGCGCAGTAAACAACCCTAACTACAATCCCTTGAAGAAGTTTTCTCACCTAGTCACTTAGCGAAATCATTTATCAAGAACGGTATATTTATGCAAAATTCATCCATGTCTAAGATTGATGCTTTGATCTTAAAAGGCAGCACTGTCAAGGCCTGGAGGTGATGAGGAGCACTAAAGTTTGGTTAGGTTTGCCGCTTATTTTCTTTGTACTGGCTTGGATTTTCCCAGAAACTTTGCACTACCCTACCTGTCCTTTTTCCTGGCCGTAGAAACTACCTAAAATCCCTATCTCCCTAGAAACTGGATTTACCGGTCTCATTCTTTGCCCACGTGAGCAGCCATCCGCTCTTCCCCGAAATCAGATGTTGCCTGACCTCTTTTGAGGGTCTGAATGTCAGCTTCTAAATCTCAGGACCTCCGGGTTCACACGGTGAGTGCCGAGGCTCATTGTCCTGGCTGGATCGGCCACGCCCGGTCTCCGCAATAGACCGGCAGATTTGAGAAGTCTGCACCCCTAGCAGATTAGCATGATTTACATTCCACTGACTGCAGTCTCGCTCCCACAGGTGCTCCTCTTCCCAAGCCTCTGTACCCCACTGCTCAGGTCCTAGTTTTTTTTGCATCCGCCCTTTATTAAATGTTGGCATAACTTTGGACATTTGGTTGTTAAAGGAGACAAGTTCTGACACCCACCTACCACCGCCGGATTTCTATGTATATATACCATGGCCATGCCCTCCTCCCAGTTAAGCAAACGGCTCGGTGAACATGCAAAGCCTAATGACATCTGACAGCCACATCCTTGAAACATTTGTTAATATCTTCGGGAACAGGCACGGCTGGGACGCTAACTGGTCGAGTTGCAGATGACTGCCAGAGCTGCCCTTCGTGCGGCCTGGCGAGTCACGCTTTGGTAAGTCCATCCGCCACTATGGGGCTTTTCAAAACATTCGAAGAGCGTTTTTATGCAGAAGCCTCTGTCGGCAACGGATGTGACCCCGACTTGGGCCTGGATCCAGCTATCGCCTGAATCATCTCCAGAAGGTTGCAGCCCTTCCAAGAAAAAGCAAAAAGCGGAGTGGGCAGGAACCCATAGGTTTTGAAGAAGTGGGCGAAAAACAGCCGCCTGACCTTGCTAGCTTATGACCAGCGTGAAACGAGCTGAACTTGTGCGACAAAACTGCTCCCTCAACCTAAGCATAAACTTCTTAGGAAATAGGACCCCCCCCCCAAAAAAAAAAAGGCTGGCACGGTAGAGCCATTTGCAAAGCCAGCGCCTTCCTCTCCAGGGCGCGCATCAGAAACCTCGGCGGGCGCAGGCGCCGGGGGCCGAGGCGAAGGCTCGGGTTGCGCCCCGGGGCGCCGCGACTGGTGCGCAAGTGCGCGTGCGTGGGCGTCGGCGCGTGCGCGCTCGCGACACCCTGCCCGGCAACCGCGGAGCGTGCCTGGATGCGGGCGGTGGGCGCCGCGTGGGTCGGCGCGTGGGGCTGCAGAGCCGGCTCTGCAGACGCTGCCCCCAGGGTGCATCTCTGCGCTCTTTCCGAGCCTCCTGATCGCTGTGGTGGCCGCATCCTGGAAACCGAGGGAGAAGCCAGCGGGCTTGCGCCGAACTGTGACCTTGGGAAGGGGCATGGAGGAGCCTAAACCCGGAGACCGGGCGGGAAAGGCGTTTGACTGATTCGGTCTTGAGGAAACCCACGCGGTTATTTATGAGGCTTGATTTTAAAGCAGTGGCTGCCAGAAAAGTGAAAAAAGAGCTCACCCCAAGCTATGAGAGAAGCTGCAGTCTCAAGAATGATGTTTATGACGATATAAATCAACGGCGGGGCTTCTGATGGGGAATTTGAAGAGGGCGAGTTTGGGATAGAAACAAGGAAAGAAACTCCAGAAGGAAAAAACGAGTTTTCAACCTCCCTTTCTTATCCCACCCCTCCCCTTTCGCGCAGTCTTTCCTTGGGGCAGGAGGGAAAGAGGGAAAACACTTCGTCATGGGTCGGGTCCACCGGAGTCTTCCCCAAGTTTACTCGAAGATCGTTAGAGGGCCAGGGAATACATGTAAATAAACAACTTGGAAGATTTATGGGAAAGAGTTCAATTTTATAGGACTGTATTTATAGAGTCAGCGCTGGCTCACTTGCAAATAGATTAATGGGAAGCTAAAATTAATGGACTTGTGAGCTGCACGTTTAATTTCTGAGGCTTCAACATGACATACAACCTCCCAGAAAGTTGGAGCGTGGAAGGCAGCTTGCACTGGGAACCTTAGGCGCCCTCAAGAAGGGCCACTCCCACAGGGCCAGCAACTCTGGTGGCTCCTACTTCTGACGCCGGGGTCCCAAGGGAGGGCCCCACGGAGCTGTTATTTGCAAATGAAGAAAAAGAATATGGCCTCTTTTAAAAAAACATCGCGTCTTCCTCCCAGCATTATTTTTAATCGAGCCCTTAAACAGCTAACACTGGCCTGCGAGTGAGCTTCCGAGGCAATGTAAAACCACCACCTAGTGAGGCAGTCTGCGGGTGGGCAGGAGCAGCACCATCAACGGGTCCCCGCTGGTCACTGGCTGGTCACTCTATCACGCTACCGCCTTACAAGACCGTGACAACTGGGCTGCAGAGCTGTGACCAGCAGCCAGCGACCTTTTGTTGGGCAAGGATGTCCTGACTCTTTTTCTTTCCTTTCCCATTTTTCTTCTATTTCTTTCCTCCAGTTTTTTTCCCCACAGTTTAGCCCCCTCAGGACCTCGGGTTTTATGTGGTAAAGGTGATTGCCTTACCTTCTTGCCAAATGATGGTGGGGGACGACTGGTGGCTTAAATTTATCAGTGGGATAATAGATCACTTGTCTTTGTCCAGGAGTGGTGTTAATGGTCTGTAGGAAAACTTGTCATGAATATGGAAATCACCCACAACTACCTGTGTATGGTCCCAGTGGTAACCAAACCCACACCCTGCAAAGCAAATGAAGAGGAAACTCAATGGAACACAACTGAGCCAGAAACTAAGGCATATACAGTACATATTTTCTTTTAAGTTAAATGGCTCACACATAATCACACTCCTTTTGTTTTGTTTTGTGTTTTTTTTTCTTTCCTTGCTACTTTGTTTTCCTTATTCTTTTTTGGTTTTACTTTTGTTTGATTTCATTCTTTATAATTCTAGCCATGACACCTTCCCTTTTTAAATTAGTAAAATGAGAAGGGAGAAATCTCACAGAAAACAGGTTTCATGGTCCCTTCTGTCTTTACTGATAAGTCCAACTGGAAAAAATTGACCTGAAAAGCAGAAAATGTGTATTGGACACATAATGTTAATTAACTGAGCACCTGCTGTACTCTAAGCACTTTCAAAAAATCAGATCATCAAGATGTAATTTTATTGTATTTAAATGTGGATGCATGCTGCTCTTTCTGTTTTTATAAGTAAACACGGCAGTGTCAGTGAAGGGAGGAACCATTCAGAGGTCTATCTTGACAGATAAATGCCATGAGGGCCAAAAGAAGGAGTGACTTGTTCAAACTGTAAGACATCTTGAATGACTTTGATTTCCTGGTCTTAGAAAAGATACCCTATTCTTGGGGTAAAATACAGATTGAGGCATTTAGTCACCACAGTTTATCAGGGATAGGGTGAAGCCCATTAACCCAAATAAAAGCTGACTTCTCTAAGCAGTCTTTCAGTCTAAGATGACAGCTTTTTAAGATATATGCAACTTATTCATCTTCCTGATCAAGGGAATTTTCCTTATTTATTTGTGAAATGTCTTGTACTACTGAAGAAGTCGGAGTCAAATTCAGTCCTGAAAAGGTCTAGTTAACTCATCCACATTCCGGATAGTGAAGTGCAGGACCCCATACCAGTCCTGTAGATTCCTCTCCCACATCATCTCCTTGTCGAAACACTTTGTCAGTACTTACAACATCAGCAGTAAGAGGGCAAGGTCCATCATATTTGACTTGGACCCAGAATCCTTTAGTTACTTGGGAGTAAATTAGAGTTCTCATCAAAGGGCAAACTAAACCAAAAGATGCAGTTAACGTGAACTTTCATTACAAATCTCTTAGGAATAGGAGAGAAGATCTGGAATTTTAAAAAAACAAAAAGCACTTCTTAGGAAAACAAGTGCTCCTTTTTCTGATAAACAAAATTTATTGTATTTCTGCTATAAGAAAAAACACAGTATGTGCTTCGGTGAGGGAGTAAAAAGAAAAAGTCTCTTGTTATATGTCTTTTCTAGCTATACAGTTCAACTATATCCATATTTAAGAAACTGAAGATGAAAACACAACAAAAACACAACAATCTTTTTATTTATGTAAATCAGATCAACACTAGACAATAAACCAATTTCTACCCAATACCATAACAGCTTGTCTATAAAGAACAGAAAAGTTCAGATAGGATTCTACCTAGGGTCAAGCGGTTTTATTTTTAACCACCCATTCACAGAGGTATAGATTCACAGATAAATAATCCCAAACTACTTGCTCGCCATATTTACACATTCCCTTTAAATTAAGCATAAATAAATATATACAAACTTAACATGGATAGCCTCCAGAGCTCTTCTCATGAAGAGTCAATAGATTGATATTTCTCGATTGTGTGGCAAAAGCAATGTTAGTGAATTAGAGACCAACCCAAAAGAGGAGTGGATTTGGAATTTTAAGAAGGATGGAGTTCATTCCATTACAAAAAAAAACTAATTTCAATATTTCTCTTTTTATGCCAATGATTTAATATACATCATCAAAGGAGGGAAAACACTTTTGGGCTGTTGAGGCAACATCAGATGATTTAGGGTGATTGTTTCCTTTCCACATAACGTATTGCAAGTACAGGATATCAGATATGATGACACATTTTCTATGAACACTCTAACTAGGAACGTGTTGTACTGGAGGAACACCGGGTACATAAATTCAGAGTTTCGGGTTTTCCATAGGACCAAAGTTTTCATAGGATATGAAATAATTGCTAGAGAAAAGAATGGTTTCCTTGGCCAAAGAAAACAAAAGTCAAGTCTTAGAAAGCCTCTTCAGTTCTTTAGGTGGGGGTGGAGAAAGAGAAGCCTGTGGAGGCCAGAAAAAAAGGAAAGAAAATGCAAGATAAATCAGAAGAGGAGAAGAGAGAAAGTTACTTCCCACTTTGGGGAGAAGTTAAAGATCCCTTCCAGATAGAAAGCTCACTTAGGACAGACCATTGCTTTTCCCTTGAGACCTTTTCTGTAGCTGGACGCAGAACTGGACAGACAATGGCTTCGGAGACGTTTGGAACCTCTAGAAGAACTTGCAGAGTGGCAAACGTGAGGGTAGCGCTGCCACAATTCAACTCCTTCCTTCTATCCTTAGATCTTATTTTGGCTTGGAACCGAGCATTTAGGAGGGGGCAGCAGGCAGGGTTAAAATGTCTCGAATGCAGGGGTGGGGCAAGAGCCGTAACTCACCTGTTTGGTTTGAAAACAAAGCTCAAAGGGTCTCGCCTTAAACATTTTCCTTGACTTAAAAGGCAACTCTTCTGTTAATCCTACTGTTTATTGATTTATAAGCCCAAGGAAACCAAATCTTTTAATAACTCAATTATCAGATAAACGTAGTGGTCCTAGCTGACGCGAAAGCAAGAAGGCGGGGAATCCCACTTGAAAGGAGTAAGAAGGGAAGGTGGGGGCAGAGGGCCACCGCGCGCAGCGGCTGCGGGGTGAAGAGGCGCTCACCCGGCTCGGTCTAGATTAATGCCAGGAGGGCGAGGACAAGAAGGGAGCTGCATGGCCAAGTAAGACCATTCTCATTCCATCTCCCCGGAAGGAGCGCGAGCGTGGAGAGAATTTCCGTCCTGACCGAGAGAAGAAAGGGAAAGCTTCTGATTTCTTGGACATTTCTAGGCCACTCTTCCTGTGAGAGCAGGCCCCCAGAGTGACCGAGGGGAGCAAAGGGCGTGCATAGCCCTTGGACCCCTCCCCGCTTGCAGCCCGCGGGGCGCCGCCCCTTTACCTACTGGAGCACTGGGCTTTCTCGGTCGCCTTAGCCCTTAGGGTGAGACCGAGAGCACGAAGGGCCCCTGCGGCCGACGGCCCCTGCAGTGGCTGATTCTATGTCCTCAACATGACTGGGCGCGAGTGGCCCACCGCTCTCAGGACCTGCACAGTAAGAGCAAGGCGCGTCCATCGCGTCTCTCGCAGGTCACACGCGTGGGACGCGTTGCCCTGCAAGGAAAGGAGACGATGGTTTTCAGTGTGGTTCCTCCTGGCCCTGTGCAATCCGAACACATCTAACGCAAGCGTCCAGGCCCTCGGACAAGGTGAGGGCTTCCCAGCTGGGGAGATATGAGAGGCTACACTTTCCATGTCTTGCTCCCGGCCTTTGCACTCTTCCGAACACATCTAGGGCTGTGCCTTGCACGCCCACAGGCCTGAGGAGCTAAAAGGTAGAAAAGGAACTATTTGGGCCCTCCTAGTCACCTGAAACCAGATCTCTAACTACCACTCCCCTCCTCCCCCCAGCATAGCTCTCAACAGGTTCCTAAAATCCAACCCTCCCCTTCACCCCAGGGCAGAATGGCGGGGGGTGCGAAACTGAGAGACCAGGCGATGTAAATTAGTCCTGTCCATAAATTCTGCAGAACAACATCTGAATCATCAGCAAGGGATGTTGCAGAGGTGCTGTATACTTTTTTTAAAAGAGGTGCTTGTACCTACACTAAATTTAGAGACCTGTCTCATCCACCACTACTTCAGGGGATTTCTCACTGCTCTTGGGAACCTCTGACAACGGAATCCAGATTTTATTTCATGATAACACTACGATGGAGCCCCAGAAAGGATCTGGGCTGCCAGAAGTGAGAAATATTAGATGCATGAAACTTTATCCACTGGGAATAGTCCCAGTGGTAAAATTCAAAGCTGAACTACATTTTTGCCTTTCACTGTGCATTATTTTACCGTTATATGCCAAACCAAGTGCACGTCTGGGTGGAGAAAGTGCCTCATTCATAAAGCGTCTTGTAAGAAAGCAATTGTTGTAGAAACACCAGAGTTTGTGCCACCCTCTTCCCCACCTCACTAGAAAAGCTGCTCCCCTCCACCTCCTCCATTAAAACAGCAATCAACAAAGAGCCTGCGGAAACTGAATCTATTTTAAGTGAGGGCAATACTGTTAGAACATAGGGTTCCAAGAACTCCTGCTCTTTTCCCCTAAAATTCACTTTTCATGGCCCCACCCCTGCTGGGATTCTAAGGTTGAGGGTGTTAGCTAGCAGACTCAAAGCTGCTTCCATCATATTGGCTACTCTATATTATTCCCTTTGAGCTTCTTTAAAGAAGTGCACCTGCAGAATTCTGATACGCAAGCTTTGATTTAAAAAGGATTGGGTTTTTTTTTTCTCAGTACCTTATAGATTGTGTAGAAAGCCCAAGTCCTCTTTGAAGAAGCTCATAAACCATGCGGGCAGAGCTTTGGAAAACAGAAGAGAATGAAATGGTACATACCCCTCCAAAGGGATTACATACTAATCAATGTATTCATAGTTTTGGTTTTTTTGTTGCTGTTTTTTGTTTTTTACTATAGTTCTTAAAATCGGTAGATGACACAAATTTTATAACAAATGCAAGATTCTCTGTATGCAGATGCTGGCAAGGCTGATAACTAGTAACATTTCTGAAAGGAATGGATGATGAGTCTGAATCAGCTTACTGGTCTGGATTTTCCTCAGCCAAGGGAGCCTCTACCCAGCCAGCGGCACCCAAAGCTGCAGCCCCCGCCTGGCAGACCCGCCCTGCTTTGCAAACCACCAGGGAACTAGGCACGGTGAGTGAGGAACACAGGCTGGGCCGGGGACCAAAGGGACTGAAACCACGCCAAAGGGCTAATCATACTCATTTGCATCCCGGAGATTCCCAGAACAGTATCAGGAAGGAGGGCAATCGTAGAAAAGGGTGGCTGGGAGAGGGGCCAGGTGAAATGAAGGGCGGAGACTGCGAAAGTTTCCTTAAAAAATATTAAAAATTAAAAAGTTCGTGCGTCTCAGTCAACCAGCTTTCAAAGCACTGACAATGTTTCTCCGATTTTCTTCCAATAAGTTAACGTTTTCTCATGTTTAGTCTTATGTTTGTTTTCCAAAGGGGGAAATCATAGTTTTCTTTTATTATCAGTATTACTAAACTCGAAAGAACCGAAGTGGAAAATCCCGACGGTGGTCTCCAAGTGTATCTTGAAATAGACACTGAGAACCGATATTGTTGCTCCGCTGTATGCCTCAGGATTTTTTTTTAAAAAAAAAGTTATTTAGCTTTCTTTTTTAAAATTTTGATTGTATGTGTATTCTACCTAATATAATTCTTCCAAAGCCAATCCAATATTTTAAAGCTAAAATTAATTTTTTCTGTTTTCCTTTTGTATTTAAAACATTTTTCCTTCTTTTTTTAAACTTTTTTTTTTCATTTCCTGTGTTTCTCCTCCTTGTCGCCAGTTTTACTACCTGGGCCTTCCCCAGACGTGTGCCTGTTAGTGGTGGTGTTGTTCAAGAACATCTTGTCCATGCCTTTGAGCGCCTCGGTGAGATAGTTCTGCAGGGCCGTGAGCGCCGCGCAAATGGCCGGGGCGCCGAAGCCGTGCGTGATGAGGCTGAAGTGCGTGAGGCAGCTCTGGATCCCCGGCTCCAGGATAGGACTGGGCCGGCTGTTCCCGATCGGTGTCCGGTCCTGAGCCAGCAGATCTGTAAATTCTTTACAAAGTTGCCTGCGATGGAGTGGGGGAAGAACAGAAAATCACCGAGTGTCGTTGTCATTGGCATTAGAAAGGAGACTCTGAAACAAGCCCAGAGGCGCCTGGTCGCTGGCAAGGGAGGCTAATGTGGGCGATTCCGCTCTGTTTCCTTTCCTTTCCTTTCCTAGCTCACTCCCTTGTTGAGCAGCTGGGACTGGAAGGAAAGCGGGGGTGGGGTAGAAGGTGCCCCTGTCAACCCCAAGCTTTGCCTTTTTATTTTATTTTTTTCTGCTTTCATTTCCTCCATTTCAGGATGACCTAGGTCCTGCTTTGGGAAATTCACTAGGCTTTCGCTTTTGATTTCGAATATTCTACAATTGTGAACACCTACCTGGTATTCTTTTAAGTCCTTTTCCCCTCCTCTCTCCTGCCTCTCCCACCTCTTGGTGATCAGACACAAAAAGCCCTGAAAGATTTAGGCCCTGGGCCACAAGCCTGTCCCTGGCACTGAAGCAGATTGCTGGAGCCTTGCATGGCCCAGGGCAAGAAACTGTTTATTCTAGGACAGAATGCTGATTCCATTCAAAGCAAAAACCTGTTTACCTGCAGTATGGGGAAAGAGAAAGATTTTCTTCTTTCTTTAAAAAAAAAATTGTTCCACTTTCTATTTTGCAAGTATGGACAAATAAAAATCTGAAAAGATTCCCACATAGTTTAACTAAAATCTAAAGGTAAACTGTTAAGACACTAGGGAGACCAGATTTTTATTTGTTGAAGGTTTTTATTTCCTCAAGGTACCTACAATTTAGAGAGACCCAGCCTTGGAAATCCTGCATGCCTAACTCTGAATTGAGCTTATTTGACAAATTTTTAATATAAGAAACGAATGGAGTGCTTTAGCCCTGAAGGTCAAATGGCTCAGTTCTGCTGACCAGCAGAGACATAGCACCCCAAAGTCTACAGTGTTTCCCAGATTACCAGACTTCTGTCTGCTTGCCAGCACCCAGTCTGTGGATCTGAGGATTCTAGAAGCAAACACAAGGCAGCATAGCTCTGCATAGACCCCCATGGGACAGCCTAAGAGACTAGGCAACACCTGGTCAGTCTGGCCAACAGGTAAACTTGGCAGGTTACTGTGTTTGAAAGACTTTGGGGCACCTTTTCCCCAAGTGGGGCCACTTTGGGCAGGGTAAACAAATGGGGACTGCCTCCTCCCTTACCCCCTTGCAGCAGCAATAGGATTGTTGCTCTTAAAATTGGTGGGTAGGTAGAGAACCTTCACAGGTACACTCTTTCAACTCTCTCATGTCTCCATTCAAAATGTCCCCATGCAACCAGGAAGAAGCAAGCAGCTGTTCTGACCTCAGTGGGGCAATTCTTCAGCAGGAGACATCTCATCAGAATCATCTATGAGGCCTCAGATACATACTCCCAAATTCCTGTCCCCCATCAATTCCAATTCAGAGGGTTAGGGAAGAGGTCTGTGCATAAATGTCTTAAGAAAGTTCCCTAGATGATTCTGATACTCCCAAGTTGAAAAGTACCAGCTTAAGAAAAGCAAGACTGCAAGAGTCAGGTAGTCAGGAGCATCCCTTAGGGACTACAGAGGTGTTTGCAGAATCCTATTATCTGACTTACATACTTTGGTTTTATTTTTATTTTCCCCTAAAGTACCCTTCCTCCTTTATAAAGTACAACAGGTCTCCCAACCCCAGACACCAAGGCAAGGGGTTGGAGAGCAAGCTACTGACAAAGATCTGTTGTATTACTAGTTGTGCATTAGAGGAAAGCCTTAAAAGAGAGGGGATGCCAGGTTTTGATCATTGGGAAAGATGGTTAAAGTCTTTGCTTAAGTTTGTACTCATTACCAAAGTGCCAAAAAGGAAATTCTGTAGTGTGGAGAACAAATGCTTAGAGTCAAACATTTTAAACCTTCAAAGCCCAAACCAGGGTCTGTAAGCAATTAAAGTTCTGGGACATTAATATTTTTTGACCCTGCGGAAAGGGGCAATCAAATTCCAATCACGTCTCAAAAACATCTGGACAAATTTGAGCAAATGATTTTTCAGCCTTCCATATATTTCTTTAAATTACGCTGTCAACGAACAAACCGCGTCCTGGAGCACTAAATAAATGAGTGCCGCTGTTTAGGCCCAGCCTGCGAGAGAAACGTGCGGGTGCACGCAGCGCCGCCCACTGCAGGCCTGAGCCGGCCATAAAACACCAACAGTATGACACCGAAGCCAAAGACAGGAGTAAATCAAATAAATAGAAAACCCACTGTAAAAGTTCAAATGAGCTCTAGACCTAAATTTAGCCAGAGATTTACTATTTTCCCCTCTGGAGTTGCTGTAAATTTTACAAGTCTATGGAAGATGACAAACAGCAACGTTGGAAACTGAGTAATTAGAGCTGTGGGTAAAGATGGGTACAGGTGGGTGACATATAGACACCTTGGGCAAGCACATCTGGCTGTATAGAGATGGCGGGGAGACAGATGTGAAACCCAGGCAGCAATATACACCTTCCAGGACCGGCCTGTCAAAGGTCTGCCTGACTTCCCTGGGACTGTAGAAAAGAGCTGTAAAAAGTCTGTATTGAGTTTAATAAAGCCAAAGGTGGGAAGAGAGAAGAGAACTGAGACAAGCCCATAGCCCATCAACTCTGCGCATCCTGGAGGAAACCAGTGGCTTCCTAGTCCCAGCTGCACTGGCTGCAATGCTACTACCAACCCACAAAAAGGAGCATCTCTTTCCCACACAGGTTTCTGCACTGCTGCCCCTCCCCCACCTTCTCCCAAATGGGTGGCCCAGCAAGATGGGAGCCAGGGATGGGGGCCCAGGACCTGAGATACTCACTTGGTTGCCAGCAACATATTCTTTCGAGAGTGCAGGTCACTGGGATCCGTGTGCTGCCGGTTCAAATACTCAGAGACAGCTTTAGCCGGAAACTCTGTTTCACAAATATACCCAAAATCCCGAGCTAGGTGGACAGCTTCTCCTGAAGAGAAAGCAGCAGAGAATTAGCTCCCAGCTCCTGAACATCTCAAGGCAGAAGTGTTGATACCCGGAGCAACTCTATCAGTATTTCCAGCAGAACCCAGTGTTGGGGGCAAAGGCAAACATGAGATAGATACTCAGAGTAAAGATTATGAATCTGTAATTAAAGCTGTGGGACAAACTTTACTCCTGCTGCTTTTTCCAGCCTCTCCTTGAGCCAAGTCCTACCTACATACCCCCTGAGTAGCTATGGAATCTCCTACAGTGGGAAAGATGGGACAATAGATTCAAGAGCCCACTTACAATTGAACCTAGACATTTGGCAAGCCAGAGCCCATCTTCTTTTTAAAGCAAGGGTTAAAGCTGCTTTAAATAAAATCTAAAAGTCACTATCATCTCCCTATAATTGTATTAGGAAAAATCTCTTATTAATAACAAATACATATAAGCAAATCCATGTTTACTAATGTCCACAGATATTTAAAAATATGTAAAATGTGTATGGAAGGAACATTTCTATTCAGCAATGAGAACTGTTCTTGTCACTTTTCCTATTAGTCAGCTTTCAGGTCTCTCCCTCAGAGGTTTCTGTCATCATCTTCCTACTTAAAGACTTTCTACTGCACAAAGATGCAGGTTCAGAAAAATGGGGCATGGGAGGTATTCCAGGGCTTATGAGAAGCCCCTTTCAAATAAAGCATTATTACCCATTAAAGCACAGCCTTAGGGGTTTCAGGAAAGATCGCAAACATGAAAAAGAGATATGGTGAATTATCCCATAGCTACATTATTTTTAAGGAACATGACTTACTTTTAATCATCATTATCATAATAACAACAAAAGACTTCAGGCATGGTGTTTATAAGGATTCATAAAGCTGAAAATGCCAACCAAATATTGGAATTTCATTGGGATTCCCAGTTTCCTCCCTTTTCCACCAGTATCCTTTGACTTGGACTAAGATTACCTTGACCGTTTTTCAAAATGAGGATTGTGACATTAGCAATTCCCTGAAGGGCAAAATGTGAAACACCCAGGCTCAAAATCAACTGCTAATAAGCGTGGTCTGAAAATTTGGTGGTTGCTGCCTCTGGAGGATAAGTTTGGGCCAAACAACTTTGCCTTAAAAATGGCAAAGTGCAAGCAAAGCCTGTAACTGTGATGACACGGTTGCTGGTTAAATATTCCAAAACACCCTCCTCCAAAAACCAATTCCCTATGGGGGTGTCATAATGTCATATCTATTTAAAAAAAAAAAGGAAAAAACAGAACTGACAAAGTAGACTCTAGAGAAAATTCTTTATCTTCCTCCATTGGGATCATCTGGCTGTACTTTCTGTTTCCTGTTCTACAAATTCAACTATAGATATTCTTGTACCCAAGTATGCTTATGATCTTATTTATGACATGAAATAAATATTATTCCCTAGCCCAAACTGATAAGCAAATTAGAAGGTGATTGTTACAATTATGACCATTTAATCTACAATTGATGAACCCACATTGAAGATCATGCTGGACTCCCCTGTGTGTTTTCTGATCACTTCTTCCCAATTTTCCCTTATGCTTTGTTGGCCTTACTAAATTGTCAATATTTCAGAAAGCCCCAGGTAATCAGCAACAGATAAGGCTGTGGGAGTGACATGAGTTTTAGAATGGCCTTTAGGGGTCACGGATGCAACGTGTTTTATAGTAGCAATGATTCAGAGGTAAAACCTGGGAAGGGAAAGGGGTACAGATGGCTGCTTACAGACACTGTTTTTGCAATAGTTCATACAGTGGGTGTTTCCGATGCTGTGTGGCAACAGAAGTGACCTTTGCCTCACTTGGGGACTCCACTTGATCATGCTTCAGAGTCTGAGGACCTTTACTGTGCGTCCCTTGGCCTCTCTGCAACCACTGGCTCCCTCTAAGTAAAAGAAACTTGGAATTGCTCTCAAGCAGCCGCTTGACATCAGCTCATAAGGGCACAACAATTGCAATGATTTCCAGTTAATCATGAAACATGGAAAATGTCAGCCCCAGCCGACATTTATGTTAAGCTCAGCCACACTTCTTGCTTACCTTCCACCAAGGAGGTGAGTAACGTGACGTTTGCTGCTTTGCGCCTGCCCGCGGGTAAATTCAAACCGATTTTTTCTAGCCTTTCTCGCAAAGATCTACCCCCATTTTTCGATTTGGCTCTGAAATTGCAAGAATTAACATTCTGATTAACCTCAGAGTGTTCCTGAAACAAAGTTTAGACTTAGCAATCTAAAGCCCAGTGGAGCTTGAAGAGGTTTTAACTTGAGGTTAGCACTTTTCCCCCCTTCGTTTTGGTTATTTGCTGATAGTTTGCTGAGGTTTGCTTAATTTCTGCAATACAGCACATTAAAAAAATTGAGCTCCTTTCTTTTTTTTATCTTGTGAGGAAAAAAAATGATACAGATGGGAATAATTAAGATGTAGGTTGTGAGTCCAGAGAAGGTAAAAATCGCGGGAGCACTTGCGTGCGCCCGCGCGCACGCACACGCACTCCTAGGTTGCTTGCCTGTCAAGGAGCCAATGAGCAGGGCAGAAACCCAGCAAAACTACTGTGCTCAAACGGGGGCCCTTCTTTGGTTCAAAAAGAAAGAGGCACTTTGGGAAACAAGTGGACTTTTATGGGAAAAGGTCAAGAGTTGCTATGTATATTGCAGTTGTTTTAGAAAAGGAAAGAGTAAAATATTTAACTAATGACGATCATCCTCATAACACTAAAACTAACAAAAGTTTGTGAGTCGTTATACGATAAGCACTTTCTATTGCTTATCTCATTTAATCACAAAACAAGTTTTAAGCACACATGCTCAGAGAGTGACTGGGAATTTCTTCACTCTCAAATGCAAATAACTCATTCGAAAACTGAAAGAAAGTAGGGCAGAGCAAGTGGATTTAACATAAGAAGTTTCCTAGGTCACACCCACATCCTTAATTTCTCCCAAGGCTCTCCTTGTATGTGCTACAAGGAAATACTATAACCTCTCTTGCTGGACTCACACAGTCACTTTTAGGAAAGGAAGGGACTTGCAGCCTCTAAAATGGGTTAACTTGAAAAGTTTTACCCTAGAGTCACTTTCATGTCAGCAACAGTACTAAAGGATTCAGGTGTTGGCAGGGACTTTGGGAAGAATTTAAATCTTAAAAGCCACCTCTTCCTCTACTTCCATGAGGAAGGGTCACTGTATGGGTTGGAATTTTGGGGAGCACCTAGATGGCTACAAATAATTTATTTCTACACTGGCGCAATTGTTACTAGTGATGGCGCTATTGAAAGGTTATGAAAATCCAAAAAGTTTTTCATTGTGGAGCACAGCGCAGCACTGGGTCCTGAGAGCAACTTAAGCATCGCCACCCGTATTTTCAAATATATACTAAACTACAGAACCTTCAGAGATTATATGAAAGGTATGAAAGGAGTCGCTTTGTGGAACTTGTTTTAGATGCCTGTGTGTATGAAGGTCCAGGGTTGCACCCTTAGAAGTCTCTGGGTATGGAAGGGAGCTGGGTGCCAGGCAGAAAACAGCAAAGTTAAAGGTTCTCGGACCGAGCTGAGTGCGAGCGTCGTGTCAGGAGGCGTGGGTCGAGGGCTGTGTCTGCGCTGGGCTCTGAGCACTGGAGGTCGCAGCTCTTCGCGCGCAGTACTTCCAGTTGCTAGGCAACTGCATGGAACTTTGCAACCCTTTGGGGTCTTTTTCCACCCCAAACCCCAGTTTAAAGTGATTCGAGAGTCTTTACCTTCTGAGGACACCACCAAGGAGAGATGCATTGAGGCATTCCGGGGGCGATAGCCGTCTCTGAACTTCTCCCACCGTTACTTTATACTTTGAGGTTGAACTGAGCAAGGACAAACGGCCCGGGACCGAGCAAAATACCTCGCCGGTGTTGACCGACATGCCTCCCAAGAAGCCATCTTTATTCATCATTAGAGAAGTTACAGATTTAGGAGGAACCGGAACTAGAGAAACAGAGAAAAAAAATGTGCCATAAAGGTGACCGGACTTCAATCTTGGTGACCAGCTGAGAGACTGTGTCAATGCATGACTGATGCACAGACTCCAAGTGGAAAACTGGGGGAGGAAGTACTTGTTCCAGTGGGGCTGCAGTGCATTCAGAGCGCTGTGAACAAAGAGACTAAAAAACCATCGCCCCGCTGGAAACTTACTCCAGGTGTGTCGGTGGACACCTGAGTGTCGCTTGGCATACCCGATCGCCACACACACACACACACACACACACACACACACACACACTGCCAGAGCTTGGGTTGTGGTATAAAACTAAGCGACTCCCATTCTCTGATATGCTAGCTGTGCGATCTTAGACACCTCATTAAACTCTGAATCTCAGTTTCCTCATCTGTCACCTGAGGATAATAATGCCTGTCTCATTTTGTGCTGGAGGGATTACCACCATTCCTTATACAAAAAAGGCAATATGATCAATGGTCATTAAGAAATCTCCTTCCTGCTCTTTTACTGGACCCAAATCTATGACCACGAAGAGGACCAAGGGGTGGGACTCATCAGGTGTCATGTTACAGATAAGTAATACCACTGACCTGGGCAGTTGGGCCCAAAGAAGCTGCTTATCTCTTTAAAGTGAGCTGAATTCTTTCCTGTGTAACAGCAAGAACAGATTAATTTAGAAATGAACTCAACTGCTCATCTCCAGTGAAAACAATTCTGCAGTGACATGAATTTTGTTTACAAATTAAAGCAGCACCGGCTGGCGATTGTTAGGCGTGCTTATGATTTACAACAGGTGCCCTGATCAATCAACCAATCACTCTAATTCACGTGAGCGGCAGTCTTGCCTTGCCCCAGTTGTTTCATTTTGGCAAGTAATTGATAACAAATCGCACTCAAGGTATGTTTTATGCAGAAGTTAATAAGAGCTGACAGCTGGTTGCCACTGCTACCCTGGTACATTCAGCCTTTCAGCCTGTGTTTCTGTTTAATTGTGTTTCAGTGTCATCTGCACGTCAGGAAGAGGCCGAGCTCAGTGGTACCAGAAGGCTGCCAGGGGAACAGTGTATAATCAACCTTCCAGTTCCCCGGCAGTCTTTGCTCCTAGCAAGACTAAACTGCTCCAGCCCATTTTTTTAGTAGGCTCAGAAGCCACTGAACAGATAACTTCTGATTTCCCTTCACTCCTACCAGCCTAGCATTGGTCCCCTAAACTAGCCTCTTCCTTTGAGATTTGAGGCCTGCATGTCTTAATACTATACATTCACTACTTCAGGAAATTTACTGAACATGTATCTAAAGTGAAAAAGGAAGTTTTCACCCCTATCTTTTGAATAAAGACTGTCTCAACTTTTAACCCAATACCAAAAAGAGACTCTCCTTCTACCATCTGGGATCTAGAATTTCATCTCAAACAAGATGTATAATCTCCTTTGTATGGATTTCTGTAACAGTTTATTCTATTATAAATTCCAACATTCAGGCCTCTGTGATTGTTCAGAGGCTTCTAAAAGCCAGGTAGGTGCTCAATATTTTATTTACCATGAATTGCATTTGGCTCTTTACACTTTGTGGAAAACAGCTTTTCTGGGGACTAAATGGGGGCAGTGATGGATTCCCTTTTTACTATTTCTTGGTATATATGTTAGACTTCATCATGCCCAAAACTTTGCCCAGATGGATGTATAATGTTAGAGGTAACAGGATGGGTTTTCTGTATTGAGTTTGGGCGGGAGGTCAGAAGAGACTTGCTATGTGATTCTCTTAATAGTCTCATTAGTGAAACTACTTCCCAAATGACAACCAAGCAATGAAAACTTGAAATTATTAATCAGATTTGATTGAAGTCTATAAAGTCATTTGAATGGATGATTGGAAGAGGACTGCACTGTCATTTAACTTGTATACACACTATCACATTTATTTTAATCTATCGTAATTTTCACAGCATCTTTTATTCGATACTTCAAATTCATATTCAAAGCCTATATAGACAAACAACTTATAGTCATGAGACTAACATTAGGTACACTTGGAATAAATATTTTCCCCAAAATATAGATGTCCTTTTTTTAGTTTTACTATGTTGAGAACTACAGAAAGAAATTGTAGAAAAAAATCTAATTTTTAATACTTAGCTATATTTTTATCTTTAAATACTTAAGAATTTTAGCAACAACAAAGTCTCCACTAGACTGAAAATATTAGGTTCAGTTCCTGCTTCCTAGATTGGATGACCAAATATTGGAATTTTACCTGTTTCTCAAGTCCCACATGCCAAATCTCTTGAAAAGCTAGGCCTTTAGAGACACTTTATAAGGTACCCTCTAATTTCACTATTGTTAATTGCCTGATTTACCTGACAAGAGCTGTTTCCTTTGGGGAATGTATATTGCTCCAACCCCTGGGCTGTACCTTTCTGCACATACATTATCACCTAAATACCCCCAATCAAGTCAGATTCTATCAGCACACTGTGTCTTGGGGGAAATGTTTTCCCCCTCCAAATCACAGACAACAAGAGCAAATGTGATTCACATTATATTTCCATTTTCTAATTTAAGTAACAATATCATGTCCTCACATTCTATCTTATATCTTCAGGTTCTAAATGTCTCTCCTACCTGGCTTAGTACTGGTCCCCTGGACTAGACACTACACATTTCTTGTCCCAGTTTTCATTTAGGTCTGTACTCTGTGATTATCTACCTTCCCCTCCACTCTCACACCTGCTTAGCTCAGCTGATTAGCCCTGTATTTTATTCTCTTTGTCTTTTCCCTTCTGCTTTCTTCCAGGTTATCAATAAACCCAGAAAGCAACAGGGCCCGGTTGATTTGTTAGTAATTATAAACACACTGTTCCTGCTCACAGAACCCAGAGATGACTGAGATAGGTTTAAAGCGACAGCAGGAAATGGTAAGGAAATGGAGCATAGCAAAACCCAGCATGAAGCTTTCTGTTCTTTACATGTTTACAATTTTCTGTGCATATATTAAAAGTGGATTTCCCCTCTTTAATTCTCAGTTGGGTGGCACTACCAACTTCTGGATGCAACACCTACAAAATCCACTATTCTCTCTTTTTCACTGCATTATGCTAGTGAGAAAAAAAAAACAAGTTTAAAAACAAGTCAGAATTTCTTTACAGTGAGTAAAGTTTTAAGAGAGACAATGATTAGAGAATATTGTTCATTAGTGGACAATATAGAGCTAAAGTGTTAACAAAATAGCTTTTAATCTCTACTTTTTACCATTAATGACAAAATCTGCTGGTAGAAAGAAAGATAGAAATAAACCTATGTTATATATTGACATGATGAGGCTCTCTGATGATGCAGTGAGTCTTTCTGAAAGGGATTCTGACTAGATATGTGAACTGAATAGGGGAGAAAGCATGAGGTTTAACACCGATTTAGACTGACCATTAAAATTGAAGTTGACTTGTTACCAGCAAAGAATCTTTTCCTCATATTTACATCATTCCTCATCTCTCGAGGGCTAAATTTTATTCTACGTGTATAGTAAATGCATAAATATGAGCATTGAAATCATGTAAAGACAAATAAAAGAATTCCGACAAAGAAGGGTATAATATAAAAAATTGCCAGTGTTCAGTGTTACCCTTTAAGGACAGAGTCAAGGAAGCTGAAACTGAGAAGGCTCTCATCACATAGTGTGTGGGACCTCAGTGAATCACTTACTTATCATTTCCCTGTCTCCACACTTGGAGGGTTTCCACATTTGGGAAGTTGGAGAACAGTATTTAACCTTTCCAGTTTTAGAACTCTGTGCACTCTGATCATTCCCTGGATGGATGGTTGTATCTCAGGGTCTCTAGTTGATACATAGCAATTGGCATCCAGGTCAGCTCTGGAAATGCAAACGTCTCCCATTGAGAGGGAACCCAAACCTTTATGGAGCTCAGAGAGAAGAGACACTCAGTATTTCTTACCTGCTACACCAGAAGGAAGAATCTCAAACAAACTCACTGGAATTGAAATTTGGAAATTTCTTTATCCTTGTTTCCCAAGAAAATCCAAATCAACCAAAGTGTTTATGTGGGGAAGGGGCCAGAACTGATGGCAAAAAAGTGGGAGCGAACGAAGGTTGAACTGAAACTAACCAAACAGGATATCCCTAAAACCAATAAAAATGCCCCACAGTTACAACATTTGAACCTTGGACTCCAGCCACACTACCTTTCCAAGAAATCCCAGCATATTTTCTGCTGTCTAAGGTGTCAAGCCAACTGCATATTGGCCTCTGACGGCATGAAAAACTTTTTATTAAAGCCTAGGTAAGCCTTTTTCACTTAGGCTATTTGGTGGTGGTGATGATCATTTATATTAGCTGGGCACCCCCTCCTAGATTCCTAATCTTAATTCAACTGAGAGTTAAGAATGATTTTTTAATGTCTTGTTGGATTTTTAGACTGTTAATGTACCGAATCCTTCTCATTATTACTTTATTGATTGCTCATTGACCAGCCCCCTTCAAATCGTATTAACCACCCTCTGCCGGTTTAGATTAGGAGAGTTTAAAAAGCACCTTTCATTACTCCCCCCCACACACACTCCTTCCATGGAGTTGAGACTAGGCAGCTTAATGGGAGCTCTAATGGGGCAGCTAAGAAGAGAGGGGCCACGGTCCCTGCCGATTGCATTAATAGCTCAAAGGGGGCCAATACAGAAAATTAGCCGTAAACGAGCTCTGGAGATCTTCAAATGAAAGAGCCATTTATCACGCTGGCTACCTTCACTCCACTCGTTTGCTCTCTCTACTGGGAACAACTCATTTCCTCTTAACTAAATTACTTCAGAAATGTCAGCTAAGCCCAGATAGCAAACATAACATGAGAAGGAGCATGTAATCTATGGGGTAATATCAACACGGGTGAAAAATTAGACTGGTTGAATTTTAGGAGGGGCCTTTCCATAATGAGAGAAAGACAGAGAGAGAGACAGAGAATGAGAGAGAGATACTTTGTGCCCATCTCCAAGTCTTCTGACTTCATAAATGTAGAAGCAAAGAGAGACATTCAAACCTTGACCAACTGCTGGTCTTTTATTAATGAGGCAGAATTTTTAAAAAATCTGTCTAAAAGCCCATTAGAAAATAAATTAAGCAAGTAAGTCCCATGCCAGTTGTTGAAATTTAGAACAACCAGAAAACATTCTCACCTCTTTTACAAAATTAATTTCATAGACATCCCTTGTGGGGAGGGGCGTTGGCAAAGATGGGACACTCAGGTGCAGGGAAGAGGCAAGTGAATCCATAGCTTTATTTTAAGTGGTTCGTGGCGAGTTAAAAGGAATAAATCAAGTACTTATTCTCATTTTTGCCTAGGGCTCTTTAAAGATAAAAATATATTAGGATCTTTTCTTTGTGTAATAAAGCAAATATCAAATAATGGAATTGACCTAACATTCTTGTATTCCTGCCATGTCCCCTGAATCAATTAAAATGACAGGGGTGCAACTTAGATATTTTAACCTATATACCTATCTAAAAAGCTTTTGGGGACATGAAAATTACTCCAGCATTTCCAAAAACAGAACTTGCAACTTTAGTCATTATTCTCCAGTTTTTATTCCCACAGATAATCTTATATGTAATATTTATTATCTAAATATTCACCTTTTTGCTGACAAACATATGCAAGTCCTGCAACCAAATTGTCCTACATCTAAGAATACTTTCAGCTCCATTTTGCTAGGGATGCTAAGTTTCAAATATTTTACTGGCCTGGCTATTAATAACAGTTCTGATTGGTTATCTGTTGGGCATGTTCCACTGCCAGCCCCAAATGATGTTGCTAGGATACAAGTCCAGAGCTAAGTGGTTTGAGTTTTCCATTGAAAGGAGAGGGCACTAAAACAAAATGAAACAAAAAAGCAGTGGAGAAGCTCCTCCTTCACCTCAGTCTAATCACGCAGCAATTAACCAAAAGAGAAGACCCAAGAGGAAATGGTGAAAGTGAGCTGTCAGCACAGTTCCAAGTTTCAGCATGTGAGTGCCTTAGCAAACCCAACAGTTGGGATTGAAAACTGAGAAGGTACTGCCTAAAGGTGAGATGGAGAGATGTTCAGAACAATATTTAAAATAAGTAATTTTCTCCAAACTTCACGATTTTTCAGTGCATTCACTCTGAAGCTAAACTGCAACATCTCAAGTACTGCTCACCCTGCCCACCTCTCAAAGCTACTCCTCAGGCCTTCATAAAGGAAGAAAATTTAGAATATCCCACCCTTTCTGCACTTCTGCAGTCCTTCTATTCCAATTTGAATCTGGATGGCTTACTTTCCAAAGCACCTTTTTCTTTTAATTATTTTTGTCAATGTCAAGTGGCTCAAGCAAATCATAAATGACTGAACCTGGGGATTGTTGACACCAGACATAGGGACAGGCTTTCTCTAGCATCCAGAAGAAAGGGTTACAGTAGTTAAAATTGTGTTTTCAAACACCAGTTCCTGTGATAATTAAAGATTGCGGTGTTTACACATTCAGGCTCCTAAATTTGTGGCATGTGAGTGACATTCAGGCCTTTTGGCAGCCACACTAATCGCCAGGCATTCTCTCAGTGACTGTCAAAGAGAAAAAAATTAAGCAGCTGCAATACGCCTGAAATGAGTTATTGTAATTACATTTAATTAGTTTAATTAGTTAATTATTTTGCTTACAGCTGTACAAGAGACTGCAAACATTTGTTAATATCACATGCCCTTTAACAGTATGGGGTGATTCCACAGTCACAGTAAATCATGAGTGTGTATGTAGGAAGATTTAGATATGTGCATAGGCTGTCTCAGCTTCTCAGGATGCACACATTTAGCAACACATTTGGCTCCATTACAAATAAGAATAAAAAGAAACAAGTTACAAACATAGACAACTGGAAACAAAATTGCTACCCAAAAATCACAACAAAAACAAGGAGAAAGCTGCCTCAACGACATATTTTAGCACAGTATAGTTCAGTTATCGATGAAGTAACTGTGGCACATTTTTGAAACCAGTGTTTCCCAGCTAATTCCACACATGATGATAATTCATTTAAGATGCATCTAGAACGGCTACCAGATGTATTCTAGGGAAAATGGCAACTGTTTTGTCCTTCCTTTTCTCTCATGGGGTTTCTGACCGCAGGTTTTCACTCCCGATTACACCATTTCCTTGTTCCTGAAATGCCCTTTTACCTTAATCTGACAGCCACTGCACTAGGGTTGTAAACAAACATTTATAAATATCGAATTCTCCCAAAATGAAAGCTCATCATAAAGACATTAAAGCACAGGAAAACTTTTCTTACTTTTGGGAGGAAAAATCCATACCTTTTTTAATGACAGACTGGTCCAATAGATTCATGCCGCTGTTATTGGCATCTTCAACTGACTGTAAATATAAAAACATCACTATTCAAATTGACTGGATATTAAAGAATTGCACACATAAATCATGTCATCCTGTACTGGAGTTTCTGTTATTTCCATTTATATTAATTCACAAAGAGAGGTTTTATTATTATCATTATTACCCCCAAATCGACATGGAAATGAAATTCACCCAAATTATAAATTCTTCCAATGGAAGAAAAGGGAAACGGAAACTATGAGAGACATCTGGGATTCAATATTGGTCAGTTATTATATAAAACATCAATATTACATTATTTGCTTTTATGAATTGTGAAAGTTTGGCAACTGCTGAAAGATTTTTGCCAATATTAGTTAAGAGCAATTTTTGTTTTCCATTCTATCCCGGTCCATCTTAACCCCAGAGCCATTTTACAAATACGTAACAGTTTACATTATGGGATTTTAATTAAAGCCTGAGCAATTTGGAATGGAATGCAAACAGCAACGCGTAGAAACGTTTGCAAGGCTCCAGACCGCGCACCCATTGCAGTCTGTGCACGTTCCTGGGGACTCGGAGCTGCGAGCTGCACAACCACGATCTATGGAGAAGTTGCCTCCAGAGCTCCCCCTCCGAGCCCTGCTGAGGCTGCTTCCCTGCAAGGAGCACACCTGTTTGGAAGGCAGCGAGTACAGACTCGGACACGCACACAACAACAACATCACCACCACCACCAACTACAACCCGGATCCTCCTAGTCCGCACCTAGGGAACCGCGGGGAACCTGTGTCTTCTGTGCCACAGTGTCATCCCAAGGAGGAAAGTTTGAACTCTGAGCATAGGCAGCACTTCTGAGGGCAAATAGCTGTGGGGGTTTCTCACTGTCCGATGT
>RJWT010002502.1:0-40539 GCA_004365215.1 Cuniculus paca | reverse complement strand
AGCGTTAGAGCTGCGCAATTCACTGGAGATGCGTGATGGAATGTGCTTAACAGGTCTGCCCAAAACAGAATGTTTACTGCAACTTATAATTTTAGCAAACAAATCAGGAGTCCCTGAAACCACTGGACTTCATGTTATTATCCTGCCTTACCTTGAAAATTTTTATTTTATTGTGTTTGTAATCTGATACATAAATAACATGTTTTGTGTATTCTTATATGGTCTTTTATCAATACTTGCCATGGGGAAATGATCACTAAATAAGTCATTTTCAATGACTGGTATTAGAAAAATGAGGTAGGGTGCAGTGGGAAATGGTAAAACTATATTTAAATGATTTCTGCTTAATTTATCTTTTCTAATATTTAAATACTCATATGGACAAGTAGTGGTTTCTGAACAAGATGCCCAGTATTAAGTTGGTGTCCTCTTTATATTGTAAAAATAACAGACATTTTTAGATTTAATATTTATTCATTCAAAAAATATGTTGAGTGCTATCTTAGTTGCTTTTCTCTTGTTGCTGAAACAAAAATACTCAACAGCCAAAGTTAAAGGGGGAAAGACTTATGTAGCTCACTGCAGGGGTTTCATTCCATAATTGGCTGGCTCTAAGGTAGACTGGCATGGCAAACAGGCATTGCAGAGGAGAAAAAGTTCATATTGGGAGAAGATAGCAAAACAAGCAAGACACAAAGTAGGTATCTTTCTGTATCTTATATTGTATTCATTCTACAGGAATCAGCGCAGTACCAAATCAGCAAGTGAACTGATTTAGTAATCACCCACCCTTAATCCTAGCACCCTTAGTCCTAGCACCGTTAATCCTAGCATTGCACCATGAATCAATCACACACTCTAGATCCATCTACACTGAAACCATAACAAGTGCCTTTTATATGCCAGGCATTGTTCTCGGTACTTGGTAGAGAATATTTTCAAGATAAATATATAATTGGGTATAGACTATCTGCTTGATTCATTAAATATAATTCAATCTTTGTACCTAATCAGCCATCAGTGGTTTTACTTTTTTAATGGAGTCCCAAATTTATACAGCCCTTCCAGGTTTGTCAATGAGACTCAGAATGGAGTAAGGCCAATCAACAGTGATAACCATGGCCTAAGTACATTGCAAGACAGAGACAACTTTTCCTTCCCTGTCTTAAACAATGAACTATCAAAAGGCTTACTCTTTCCTGCTGTTCTTCATATTATTTGGGCAAGAGAACCAACCCTATAGAATTAGAGTTGTTGACGCTCAGCATTGGAAAATATTGAGCAAAAATAAGAAGGTAAAAAATGAAATTGAGATGGAATATTAGGTGGAAATATCTAAATTTTTCTTCCTTCTTCTCTAGGTTAGCAATCATTTGCTTTACTTTCTCTAGAGAGAAGAACCACTTACTGATGGATGGTGAGTGGAAAACTTTCAATTTTCCAGTCTTTTCTCTGCAATAACACTGCCACCCTCAAAATCATGTGTCAAATTCTTTTAAGCCAGTAGATTTTATGTGAGCATTAAAAGAAATAACTTACTGAGTCTTCTTACATAATACGAAATGTAAAGTTCTCGGAAATACATGTCTTAAAATTAAAATATGAGTTAGCACAGCCCCCAGAAATATTATTTTTATCACTATAACTAATGACACAAATACATAACATTTCAGTGTTTACTATGTACAAGGTGCTGTAAATAAGTGCATAGATAGCATTTTATTTGACCCTTATAATCTTCTGAAATAAATATTATTTCTCCTCATCTTTTAGAGGAGAAAACTTAAACACAGAGAAGTTTTCTTAGTCACTTTCTGGTGGCTGAGATTTAATACCCAACACCTGCAAATTAAAGGAGAAAAGGTTTATTTTGGCTCACAGTTTGCAGAGGTTTCAGTCCATAGTCAGCTGGTTCCAAGGCAGGGTGGCATGCAGAGTGGCCTGGCCAAAGAAAGGCCAGATCTAACTATAAACTCATCAGTAGACTAATTCATGGCCCCTATGATCCAATCACCTCCTGAAAACGTCACCCATGACTGTGTGAGGCCTTATGGGGACAACTAGATATAAAAACCCATAAGAGAAGTTCAGTTCAAGAGCATACAGAATTCTCACTATTAACTCAATTATCTCCAAAATCTGCTGGTTGACCTACTTGCCCCCTGTGCCTAACTCCTCCAGACCATCTATTACTGCATGCCTCATGTTACAAAAGAGAAGTAGAAGACTGCACATGCATAAAGAAAGGACAGGTTCAACTATCCTTGTCCCTTGACCTTCACAGCTAATTGAGCAGATAAAAGCTTCAAGCAAAGCAGTACAAAATAAAGTCACTCTGTGGAGGACACTTACTATCACCAAGTTCCATAGGAACCCTGCACCTCTCTAGGTGTTGGTCATCTGCCAGCCAGGCCCACAGAACTGACTCTTTTTCTCCATTTATCTCTTTTTATACTTCCTTTCTCTCGTCTCCTCTCTCTTCATCTTCTTCTCCATTCCTCTTTCATTCAGGATCGAAAAAACAGCAGAAAGTCTTAACAGAACTTAAAGTTTAACTTTCGATTTAACTTTTTTAAGTCAAATATATCACTTGCACTTCTCTTTGCCCTAGAAAATTGTTCATGTTCTTTTCATTTAATTCAGTGCCTCTCAGTTGTCTTTTATGGACGAACATCCCAATAGATGTGAGTAGATATATCCCAGGATGAGCCACTGTCAGGTAAGTTTGAGAAATAAGGCATACAGCACCTCCTCTCGGAGCCTCACTCCGTGCATTAACATAATGAGATTCCGAGAAGTCCTGCAGAAAAGAAAGCCTTAACTAATTTTAACAAGGAGTAAGCAACATTTCATTCAAAAGTAAATAGTTTGGATGCCTCCTATGTACAAACCTCTGTTTTGAATGCTGAGAATACAATAGTAAACAAGACAAAGTCCTTCATTTCACACGGCTTCTATTATAAGCGACATGACTTCATTGTGCACTAAACATTGTAACATTAATACCTTGGGAAATGTTTGCCTCAGGTCACCAATTTTGAAAAGAGCTTTCGGTAGTCATGTATTAGGTATGTAACTTGACTTTTATTTTTACCTACTGATGTTTATATGGATAAAGACAGCACTGGATACATTAAACATCTTTTTTTTTTTTTTTTTTTTTTTTTTTTTTTGCGGCACCGGGGATTGAACTCATGGCCTTGCGCTTGCCGGGCAGGTGCTTAGACCGCTGAGCTAGATCCCCAGCCCTATACATTAAACATCTTTAGTCATAGATTTATATAGATTTTTTTGTACTTGTAACAAAAAGTAATGTATTTCACAAAATGCAGTGTTTACAAAGAGAAAACATTATGTAGTAGGACCTCAGTGAAAAAATATTCCCTTCTAATTGAGAGCAAAACTCACATCGATAACCTTGTTTTATTTGTTTTACTTCATAACTCCCCCATCTGATGTTGTAGAGGCATCTTCCTTAAGTCTTTTTTCTAGTGTTTTCCTTGGAGAAAAACAAAGCTTTGAGCTCTTACACTGTGATTCCTACAGGCTTCCTGAGGTCATTAACAAGTCCTAAAACTCTCAGAACTAAATTGCCCTCAGTCTATTCTTCCCTGATACTGTTGTCAGGAAAGCCCTTGAGTTTCTAGGTTTAATAGCACTTTCCTCCCTGCTACACTGTTCTCACTGGTGAAAAGAGGTGAATCTAAGGCCTTGGGCCCAGGGAGAGGTGGATGTATGATTAATTATCTTTGGCGGCTAGGAGTAAGAAGGGTCACTGTGTACAAAGAGAATAGCCATAAGGATCAGGAAATGATTACAGGAGCAGCACACACCCGTTTGACCTCCATCAGAGAGTAACATCTGAGCAGCCTCCACGACCCTAGGCTGCGATCCCCATGTTCCCCACTGGGGGGTGAACAAGAGTTTTCACCGTTGCACATGCTTTCAAGAAAGCTGCCTCGGGATCTCTCAAGAGAGGGATGAATGAACCTTAAAGAAACAAGGTGCACAGTGGAAACAGAAGAGTCAGAAGAGAAGGAATGTCTCCTAGATACAAATACCAGGCTTATCTATTAAAAGAGACTCTCAAGAAGGCCCTGTGCTCATGCCAATGATTCACTGGGTTTGGATGACTAACTGTTGACTTCCAGTGGGCAGATCTTTAGTAAACTCCCTGACACCCCTGTCTCAGACTTGAGTACGAGAGAATTCCTTTTGCAAAACATCAAACCCAGGCCTTCACACATGCTAAGCTCGACCTCTGCCACGGAGTTGTGTTCCTACCTCCCAAGAATTCCTTTTAATTGCAGCCTTCTTACTAGCAAATGCCTATTAACTTGGTCCATCCTGTCTTTAAGGAAGATTTCCCAGACTCACAAAGCACTCACTTCTATTTGATCAGCCAGTGATTAGTCTCATTTAAAGTTTTATTAGAATCCAGAAAGGAAAACCAGACCAGGAAGAGCAGACTAGGTGGAGACAAAAGCAGTTTTGAATCATTAATCCAGGGGGCCATTCAGTGAAAGAGACAGCACTATCAATGCCTGGTGACCCTACAGGTTCTGGGAGCTCAGTGGTGAGTGAGACGGGTGAGGCTCCACACATTTCCAGAGAGGACAGACGTTAAGCCAATGAACAAGCAAGATCACTTCAGAGAGTGATAAATGAGGATAACCAAGCATGGAAAAGTGAAAATGAGGGGACAGCTGGTACGGCAGGGAAGACATATACGGGTGGTGGCCCATAGTCACAGTACTCTGAAGTGCAGATGGGCCTGACATGCTTGAGGACCAGAAAGCAGGGCAATGAGATAGGCACAGAGGCGACTTAAGAGGGTCCACATCCTAGGGGGCCTCTGAGGTCATGGTGAGGCTGAAGTTTGAACTTGTTCTAAGCACAGTGGGTGTCACCCAAAGGTTTATAAGAAAGGGGATGATGTAATTTGTTTGATGATTTCAAAACCCAGTCTGTTTGCTCTGAGAATAAAAGTAGTAAGGGTAGAAGCATAAGAACAATTTCAAAAGTATAAGTAAAAATTATAAAAACTTCTATGATTCTGAAACAAGGTAAAGTTGCCCTGAAAGTGAAGTTATTAATACTAATGATGATGATTTTCAGAACATAGACATTTATGCATATACTTGCATCATAGCCGAACTCTCGAGGTATACCCTTAACTAGAAGAGGATTTCTATTTGCTCCAAAGTGTGTTGTCTTATTCATTGGTAGGATGGAACAAAAGCATCATTAGCCACCTTTTCCCTTCTTGGATCTTTCATGAATACTTGACTGGTAATTGCTTAGGTCTCTTCTCAACTGGAGGAGGATTACCCAGCATGCTATCTATTGCTGTCAAAAACACACAGAAATTGCTGGTGTTGAAGAGATAAATGGAGTACAAATCACTCTTACCACTCCTTATCCCCTGAGGGGGACCGAAGTCCCTCATCTGTGAGGGCAAAGACAGACTAGGGAAAACATCTGGTCTTCATGAGACTTTCAAGAAGTCAGTCACTATTGTAGAGAAGCCAACTCTTTCACCTCCCTGATTTCATTGGTTGCCTTTAACAGCAGGGATCGCGACTATTTATTTCAGACACTACTTTAGTATTTTATTTAAATAACAAAATAGCGTGTGGAAAATAATGGAATTGGATCATCTTAAGATGGTTCACATGGTTCTACTTGATTCTTTTCACATTTTCTCATTGGCCTGGTTAGTGTTCAAAAACCATTCAAATGCAAAATTCAGCACCATGATGCCCTCAATTCTCCCTATTCTAAGCCAAATTAATGAGGCATGGCAGTGGTAGCACTGGTATGGTTACATATAGGTCTCATAGATGAGATGCAGAATGACTGGAGTGGTTATTAAGCATTAAGTGTAAAGATGCTGCCACATAATCTAGTAAGAGGGACTTTTCTAAATAATTAAGGGACCAGTATCCTGAGAGGACAACCATTTTCAGAGAGGTAAATATGCTCTGAGCTACTTTTCTTCTTCATAGAGGCAAGAGGAAACTCTGATGTCATTAAATCCAGAGTTGGTCTCAAAGAAATTAAGAGTAGAATGGTGTCAGGAGAGGGATGAATGGAGAAACATTGACCAATGGGTATTGAATTATAATTACATAGGAGAAAGAAATTCAGGTATTCCATTGAACCATAGGATAAACACAGATGATGACAACTTATTAAAAGGCTAGAAAAAAAAGCTTGAAAATTTTACCATAAATTACAAATATTTGAGGAAACAGATACGTTTATCCTATTTGAGAATTATAGAGTATATTCATGTATTAAAGCATCACAGGGTAATCCATAAATAATGTACAAGCTTACATATTATTTAAAAATAAGTAAAATAAAATTATGCAAGATATTAAATTCAGCCTCTACCTCTCATGAATAAGGAAACTAAGATGGAGGTAGAGAAAACCCTTGCCCAGCGCCACATGGCATACAGACACAACTCAGCCTAACCAGCTTCTCCTAACTAGGGTCACCCCACGGCACTGCCTTTTCTTTAAGATTTCTAAGATTTCACATCCCAGCTCTGCTTAGAGCTGCCCCATCTTATGGAAGTTGGAAACCTCTGAGGATCCTTTGGACAGTGGTAACAAATCACAGCCCTTACACCTGTGGGAAACCCCACCAGAGAACCTGAGACGACAGAAAGTTGATATTCCCAATCCCTCAGGTTCACAGGAATCCCTGTGAGTTATAGGGGTAGACACAAAGATTCATTGTGAATATAACTGTGCACTGAGGAATTTATACACAGCATCTAAGTGAAATTCCCAGAACTCCTACCAAGTCACACAAGCAGTTACTGAGTGTGGGGAAGAGGTGGACTCCAGAGATACATAGCTTGCTTTTGAACCCCATCTGCCCTGTTTAACAGCTCTAGGAACTGGTCTCTGTGTCTTAGTTTCTTCTCTGTAAAAAGAGAATAATAATATTGCTAATTCCCATAAGTCATAATGACGATTCAGTGGGTGAGTTCACATGACGTACTTAGGAAATTTCATCACATGGCAAGTGCTCAATAAATGCTACAATTATTATTGTCCATTTTACAGATGAAGAAAGTGGGGCTCATAGAGAACAACATGCTTGAGGTTTCACAGTGTGTGGGAGAGTCATATCAGAGCACACTGCATCATGTTCAAAACCTGTGTCATTAGCTCCCCTCTAGCCCAGCTCCCTCTGGGGAGACATGAATGCGATTTTTGCTCTGGTTTCCCTAGGTCGCCAGTCCGTAGCACACTGGCTCTGAGCAGTCAGCAGAAGGGACAGGAGTGGATTCCAAGGGATGGGAGCTGCCTTCCTCATCTTGTCCAGCCCACAGTTTTCATCTCTTTTCCACCTTTTCCTCCATCACCAACCATGAACCTCAGGTCCCTGCTGTAGCTTAACAGACTCCATATCTCACAACTCTGTGCAGAGAATTACATCTGCTCGGAATTCTCTGTTCACTTTTTCCACATGGAAAACTTCCATGTATTCTACATCCCCTCACAAACCACATCTCTACCTTCTTTATGTTGAACAGAATTAGTCAGTCACTGGACAAGGGCTGATTGGCAAAGAGAAGACAGTCCCTGAACCAGCAGAACCTGTTTCTCTAGACCCCATTTCTGACATTTCCAAATATGTCAAATTAAGAAAATTGCCTCAACTCTCATAGATGTACTTTAGCATCTATAAAATGGGGTTAATATCTTCTTTGCTGGATTTGGTGGTGATTGATTAATATCAATCAGTACACACAAAACTAGCTGTAATATGATAGAATCTCAAGAAATGATAGAGATGTGATCATATCTTCTGTAGAAGTTTGCCTAAATGTTTATTAGAGATTCAGTGTTATTCAACTACAATTTCACAACTGTTTCACACACTCAACTGTGATTTTCTCAAGGACAAGGGATGATGCTTCCAGGACATAGAACGATGCCTGACATAGAGAGAGCAGTCCTTACATGGCGATAAATTGATTTAAACTATCAACTAATTCATTTATTTATCTATAGAATAGATCTATAGGAAAGAAAATGGTTTTGTGGGACTTGTGTCTCTCTAAAGAATTAGAATACATTTGCAATGGTTTACTAAATAATCCCACATCAATGGTATCAGAATCACCTGCAAGACTTGTTCAAACATGGGTTGCTGGGCCTCATCCCCAGAGTTTCTGATTCGGTAGCTCTGTGGCCTTGATATGTTGCATTTCTGGCAAATTTCCAAATGTTGCCGAAGTAGTTGCTCCCTGGCTCACACTGCATGTGAACTACTGCCAGGCCAGCAAGCCCGAGGCTGTCCTTAGGCCTAATCTGACAAAAACAATTCAATTCAGCTCAACTGAACAAAGTTTCATTGAGAATCTTAGGCACTGCAGACAAGATGCAAACGGCAGTCTTCAAGGTTTCACTAGTGCAGTAAAGAGACCAAGTCAACACATAAGTGAGATGAGCAGCATAATTTCAAAAACACTTCTTGAAAAAAAAATCACCATTTATATACTGCTCTGTAATAACTACTGCAAGCAGAATCCACTAATAAGTGCTCAAATTAGTAGACAAAACATTACAGAAACATAGCATAGCTGCATAGTTTCAGGTGTCTCCTCCAAATATTTACCTGTTGTTAGAGTGCGTTTGTTCTTTCATTTGTTTGGAAGTATGAGGAATTGAAGCCAAGGCCTCATACACACTACAGCAAGCACTTTATCACTGAGCTATACCTTCGGTTTGAAAATTGTTTCACACTCCTCCTTTTCAGTGGTGAAGCTTAATCACCTGCCCCTGAGTATGGGCTGGACCTAATGACTCACTTGTAACAAATGACATCTCTAAAGAAAACAGTGGTAACACCATGTTGAAGAATCTGGTACCACAATAGAGAAAATCTGATCCACCCTAATCAAGGTTAGAATCACCAGTGACAAGTTACTGGGATCACATACTTCCTGGTGTCATGTAAGGAGGGCACTTTACCTCTGTGAGAACCTTTCAAAAAGTCTATAACCTCAGTATGATCAAGACAATATCAGACCACCCCAATTTAAGGGACAGTCTATAAAATAACTGACCAAAACTCTTCAAATTTCAAGGTCCAGGACAGGAAGTACCAAAAAAGGATCACAGACTAGAAATTAGGGGATATGTGACAACTAAATGTAATATGATACCTGGAGTAGATTCTGGAATACATGAAGGACATTAGCAGAAAAACGTAAAATCCAAATAAAGTCTGTAGTTTGCTTAATGGTATTGTTCCAATGTTAATTTCATGGTTGTGAAAAATATTCCCTCGTCATGTAAGACTGTAGCATTAGGGCAGAATCAGTGATCTCACTGTAATACAAAAATGTGGAGCCACTTGTCCAAACTACAAAGATCTCAAGGTGGAACAGCAGAGAATTAATCAAACACAAGGCCCTTCTGAACATGAGGCACAGTGAGACTGCAGAGGTTAATGGCTGTGACATGGGCCCCCATACATTTAGGGAAGCTGGACACAGGGTATTGTCAGGAGTGCAGCTGAGCCGGGAGACAGAGTTGAACTGCCAACTGCTGGAGCCACCAATTAACACAAGACAGAAATCACAGCTAAGTATTCTCTTTGATCTTTTTGTAGCTTCTGTAACAAAATACCTAAAGCTGGGTAATGTATAAAGTAAAGAAGTATATTTGGAAATCCAAAAGCACAGCACCAGCTTTTACTTGGTTCTGGTGAGGGTCCCACGGCACAGGGACATGTGTAGAAGAAAACACATGTAATACAGGAAGCCAGGCAGAGTCAGAGATCAGGCTCACTCTTTTGTGATAACCCATTCCTCAGAACCCGTACTAATCCTTCTGGGGGTAGCATCCCCAGTGACCTAGTTACCTCCCACTAGGCCCTACTCCTCAAAGGTTCTGCTCATTCTCAGATTGCTACACTGGGGACCAACCTTCCAACACATGAACCCTTGGGGACACACACAGATCATACCCAAACCATAGCAGCTTTTAACCACTTACCATAATGGTATAAGAAGATGCTAAGACTGGAGGAAACAATTCCTCTCCCAGGTCCAGGAACAGGGTAGATGTGGGATCCACTCTCTGTTCAAGGAGGATCAAACAAAAGATTCTCATAGCTTTGTAGACTCTAGGGCCAGAGGTGAGAGAGACAGGAGTAAAATGGTATTGGTTACTGAGTCAGAAGGGAGGAAAACACACACAACCCATGCACAGAATGAGCAGAGGTGCCCCAAGAGGACCATGCCCAAAACCTCACATGACCTAGGAATAATGGCACCTGGGTTAGGGATATAAATGTGTGAAAGATCATGACCAGGCTCTAAAACTCCCTGCGGAGACTGCAATGCATGGGCTGCACATCACGTCTGGTGGGGGCAGGACCTCTGTAGTCCCCCAGGTTGGGAAGTCACAGTAGGTTTTTAACCAAGAGGTGGACTCATGAGTACAAGGAAACTCTTGGTACTTCTTTTGCAACTCTTCTCTAAATCTAAAATTAATTCAAAATAAAAAATTTAAAAATAATAAAATGGCCCTTTTCTCCATTCCATCATTCTTCATCTCTAAAGCCTATGGACAGTTGTTTGCGACTGAGCCTCATAAACTCATTTCTTTCTCCCTGTCTTAATCACTGGGGCTACACCAGGCAATTTGGCAGACTCCCTCTTTGCCTCTTTCTACAAGCAGACTCCCTCCCCAAATGCAAATAATCAACCCTAACAGTCTCACTTTAGGGTCCTTGCTAACCACTGTGCCCTCTAACAAATGTGCCATACGCATCCATAAAAAGTGTGTCAAGTATCCTAAAATACAAAATTTTGGTTTTTGTCAAGATCATTGATCAGTTTTTTCTCCTTCTACCAACTTTTAACAGTGAAAAAGCTTCCGAAATAAGAGGAAAATACATAACAGCCACAAAATGTGAGCCCCTTGGGAACCAGCTAGTGTCAAGGAGGCAGGGCGTCTATTCGGAGTCATGCAGCTAGAAAGGTTGCAAGCCACGGTGTGGGAGGCAAGCTTTAAAGTACTGCTCCCACCACACTCTGCACTGTCTTAGACAAACCACAGCCCAGAAGGACCAACACTAGGGCAGCAAGACAGCCTGGCTGGGACCAGATGATGAAAACCTGTCATAGGCCAGATCTGCTTCCATGCTGTTAGGCATTTACCCGCCCTCCATTCTGTATCTCCCATATGCAGAGCTGAGGGGCCCCACGTAAAGACAATACCTTCTACCTACCCATGTCACTGTGCTTCACAGGCTGAAAACTGAAACCCAACTGAAGAGATCTGGGGGCTTTAGGCTTTCTACCCTTAGGCTTCTGTTTCCCTCTCTCAATGGGAACAGACACCTGACTTTGGCCTTTTCTCCAATACCCATATCCAATATCCAGTGGCTGATTGATAATTTTAAGGAAACACCATTTTATAAACCAAAATAACTACATCTGAGGATTTAATTACTGTAAAGAACACATTGAACTCCTTCAAGCAGAATTACTGACACAAAAGACCCAAAAATATAAAATAAACACATTGCATACACTTAAAGAAACATTGGAAGAATTTTTAGCAATGTAGAGAAATCAAGAAACAATGCCAATAGTACATTTGCTTGAATAAAATTGACAACCATGACCCAAGAATACCATGTAGTCTGGAGCATCTAGAGCAAAGGCTGTTTAAAGGAGATTCATAATGGCCAGGGTCCAAAGGCAACCAAAGGTCAGATCAATAAGCACCTTGGGTGGCACATAGCATCATTTTCCCCTTCTTTACATGTGGGAAAACTAAGTCAAGCTCAGACAGGTTAAGTGAGTTGCCCCAGGTCAGGGCTTCCCGCTGGAGAGCTCTTGATCTTTCCTTCATTTTTTCCACTCAAGGGAATCTCTGAGATTACTTAGTTTGAAGGTTTTAGTGTTTGGCAATGTCAGTTAAAATTTTTAAAATTCAATGAGACTGGAAAGTAGATAGGAGATGAATTCAGGATCAAGTGAGTTTTCCTGAAGTGGGCACAACCCAGTGGACAATTAGACATTTAAAATTAAAAATAAGATCCAGGCTGCAGATAGAAATGTGGGAGTCATGAGTGTATAGGGGCAGGTATATCTGTGGGAATGGATGAGGCTGCAGCAGTAGCATCCCCCATAATGTTAGCAAACATTTTCTAGGGATAGAAACCCAAACCAAGAGGAGGTACCTTGAATTCCAGGTGCTCGAAAAAAAAGTCCATCTATTCAGGAGATCACTTCAACCTTGCAGGTAAAGAAGCTAAATCTTAAGAGAGGTTAAGTGACTTACCCAAGGTCACACTGGTACAATGCAAAGTTAAGATTCAAAGGAAATTTAGCTGCCAAGAGATGAAAATGGAACAAGACTGAATACTGAGTACCCAGTAACCATTCTCACACTTGCTCTCTCAAAACCCCATATTCAGAGCATGGCAAAATAAAGTTCACGTCCTCTGTTCTAAAGCCCATGAGAGTTGAGCTGGGCATGCAGTGGGGAAGAAGAAGCCCTGCACTGCAAATCAGAAGAACTAGGTCCCAGCCTAAGCTTGGTCATGCTTGCTGTACAACTACGGCCAAGTCATTTCCCCTCTGCGGTCCCAATTCTCTCTGCATACTGAAGACCTTGGGATCCCAGGTCTCTGCACTTGGCTGGGAGTTGGGGGTTTCCTTTAGACCCCCAAGGCCCACCCACCAAGGCTGGCAGCATCCATTTCTCTCTTCGAATTGCCTTTCCTCCCTCCCATTCATACCAGCCATTCCAGCTCTAGCTTCCCAGCTGAGGGCCGGGTGTGGATTGTTTGAAAAGACATATGGCATCCCAGTGCAGCCAAGAGTCCAATCTCAAGGGGAAACCATTGTTCATTCATCTGGACCGAGTGACATTCTTTATGCAAGAATAACTCTTGATTAAAGGGTGAGTTTTAATGGAAACTAATTAGGCAAACTCTTTAGCCTGGGCATAATGATCAAATGAGCTGTCACACCGTACCTGATACAATGATCTCACTCGCTACAAGATTTTATTCCTTAGCAATTACACTCCCACATGGCACTGCGTGCCGTTATTGCCTGGAGCACACATGTCAAATTAAAGAGCAACTTATGCACCTGATATTTAATTATTGCCTAGTACTACAGACACCCGGGGAATGTCAAAGTGAGCAGTCCTGCTTGGGAGAAACGAAAACTGAAATCTTCGTCTGCTAGGGAGTGAAAAAATAGGGATAAAATATGTATAGGCTACTACAGTTTCTTATTCAGCCATCTTACAATTCACAATTATGAAACCTCCTGTCCCCAACCTTGAATAATTCACCAACTTTTTTTCCTCATCCAGGAGAGTCAGCAGAAGGAGGGTTGTAGGCAAAGGCGCCAGACCCTATTGGTGTTTGTTTACTTCTGGGATTGATGTGGTCTGGATTTAGCCAACATTAAGCCCTTCCTGCAAGTGGTTCTTTTTCTAACAGGCTCTGACAGGGAAGAGGGTCTCTCCTAAGATGCGCCAACCCAAAGGGCCATGTTTACCCTCGAGGCTGAGCACTCAGATAACTCCCTCTTGCTCTTCAGTCACGCTTGATAACTAATTTAAAACTTGCCCAAAGTTTCCCCAATGCACTTGTCCAAAAGCTTGGAAGGTGAGAAGCCATTGAGATGTCAGGCTTTCTCAACTTGGACTGTATTAGAATAATCTTTTCAAACTTTTCAAATACACTGATACTTGGAGTACCATTTAAGACTAATTAAATTAAAATCTGGCAGCCTCCATTTCTCTCCATGCATTGCTTTTTAAAGCTTTTCAGATGGTCCTGGTGTTGAAGTCTGGTTGAGCACTGCTGGTCTGGATAGAAAACAGCCAGACATAAGTGGGTGCTTAGTGTCATGGGGCTGCTTTCTGAAATGACAGGCACTCAGGCTTCGGTGCCTTGGTACGTGCTGTTCTTTCCCCTGGCATGGCCTTCCCCTTCCCTCTTTCTACTCTGAAAAACTTCATTTATCCTTCAATGTCAAGTACAGATGTCACTTTCCCCCGATTTCCTCAGGAAGAGTTGCTTCAGCATCCATCAGGAGCCAGACACAAGGCTTGCCTCTCAAAGGATCATTAAACCAAACTGCCCTCCTCACTGGGGGCTCAAGAAGGGAATCCCCACGTCTCCGGCAACCATCTGTGTCCCCCAGCTGAGCAAATTCTGAGAGTATCTTGGTCTCCTTTGCTCCAGATAAAGAAATTCAATTACCGGTTATCAGAATTGTACCGCCTAATACTAAAAGGCCTTAATAAGAGTGCTTTGTATTTAGTAAACTGCACAGCTTGTGAAAACCCCCTCCAAACATCTGGCAGGAGGCCCAGCAGAGGTAAGGCTGGAACCTCTAATGATGGCAACATGTAAACAACTGTTTTGTTTCAACTGATAGTCATTAACTTCCAGTGTCAGCCTTATCCCCAGAGGTCTGGTTCCTCAGACTTGCAGGGGCTTCTGGGAAACGGCAGCTGGGGCGGGGTCTGTGTACACCCAAGGAGGAGGGAGAGGGAGACAGGATGCTCTGATGAGGAAAGCAGATCTACCCTCCTTTTAGGGGCTTTGATGTGAGGTGAGTACTGACTCTCCACTACATTACTGGCTTGTCTTTTGACCTGGAGCAGAAAATCTCAGTTTCTCAGTCTGTCCAGGTCTCTCCTTCAAAGGACAGTTGTGAGAAATCTCTGGCCAATGTGCTAACAAGGGTCCTGACACAGCAGTGCCTTAAAGAAGGTTACTGTTAAGGAAATTTCTTTCTCTTCACTGGGATCTGGAATGGTCAGAGACCCCTTTTCTTAACTCAGTAAGTCTATTTACCCCACGCTCACTCACCTGAACTTGGTGACGTTTGCATACATAAACACTTAAATAAAAACTCACATGGGACAGCTGAATCTTTATGCCTTTGGACAATTAGTGAATACCGGGTCTAAGCAATCTTCCATACTCTAACTCACATCCAAATAGCAATTCATTCCATAACTGAAAATTAGCTGGATAAGCAGTATGTCCCCAGCACTGTGCACACTAAGATGGTTTAGAAGTGCACACACAGCTCTGAAGGGGACGCTGAGGCAGATATTAATAGGAAGAAATTATTAAGGGGTGTGTTTAGGATCCACATCTGTGAACAGGAGGCATTCTGAACTGAACTGTATTCCCCCCAAAACTCATGTGCTGATGCCCTAACCCCCAATGCAACTGTATATGGAGATATGGCCTTTAAGGGGGCAATTAAAGTTAAATAGGGTCACGAGGGAGTGACCCAATAGGTCTGTGTCCTTAAAATACGACGAGAACAGAGAGAGACCAGAGATGCAGAGAGGAAAGACCACGTGAGGACACAGTAAAAAGACCAGGAAGGAGGTGCCATCAGAAACCAAGCCTGCTGACCTCTTGCTTTTGGACTTCCATCCTCCAGAACTGTGAGAAAATAATTTCCTATTGTTTAAGCCAGTGGGGGTGATATCTTGTTACAGCAGACTAAGACAAGAGACAAAGGAAGCAACAAAGAGTGGAGGCAGACACTGAGCTCTAAGGCAGGCCCAATACAGACCTCAGCTGGCCCCACAGAAGCGCCTGAGCTGGGTTGACCCTTCAGTCACTTGGAGCTGGAGTACGGGGCTGGCTGGGAACTCGGGGCTACTATGTCCTCAGACATGGGAAGCAACTGCCCGTGAAAAGAGGCGTCACCCTGGAAGGGCAGTCACCTTCCACCAAGGCAATCCCGCAGCACTCGGTGCTTCACAGCATCTTATCACAGATAGGAAGCAGGGAGCTCTGCCCTTTCACCGGCACCCGCCATGTGCCAGAAGCACCGCTCGTGTCATTTTATTTGATCTTCACATCGCTCTTGTGAGATGATATGGATTTCACAGAGAAAGTTAAATAACTTGTCCAAAGCCACAGAGCTGACAAATAACCAGGCAGGAACTGAAGAAGAAGCTCTTTTTCCCGGTGACGTACTGTTACCTTGACATCGTGCTGCCTTCCTATAGGAAATCGTGAGGATTTCCTGCAAGAAGCGCTCCTTGTCCATGCTCCGCTAGCAGTTAACTGTCCCCTCAGTATCCATACATCTCTTTTCAAAGCCTGCATCATTTTGCCTTGTAACAATTCTATCAGTTGATGCTTATTCATCATTACCTTGTCCTAGGCACTGTTCCAGCACTTTTCATATATGACTCATTTATCTTTCCTATCATTCTCAGAGGTATTATTTTCACCATGTCTATTTCTTCTATTTTATTTTATTTTACTTTACTTTTTGAGACAAGAATTTGTTACGTTGCTAGAGTCAGGCAATCTTCCAACTTCCTGTGTAGCTGGGACTATGAGTGCGCACCACCACACCCAGGATCATTCTCGTTTGATTAATGAAAAGGCAATTATTAAATAACTTTCCCAAAGAGACCCAGGCAGGATTTGAATGTAGGAGGTCTGATGGAGAGTGTGACCAAGTCTTGATCATCTTTTCCACTCCAGTGCTTTACTTGGGACTGACATATACTAAGTTCTTTGTAAGATTTTCCTAAAAATCTTAACGATGCCTTGCACAGGACTGTTTTGAAAAATAATTCTATTTGATTTATATGGACAAAGCCTAGAAGAAAAGACAGACACATAAAATCTATTTTCTCTGTCGAGACATGAAGATAAAGGGCACATTTTAACTTTTACTATCTGCAAGTTATAGAATAGTGTTTTGTTCTTGTTTTTAAGATGAGGTCTTGAAATCATGATCTTCCTGCCTCCACCTCCCATCTACTTGGGATTATAGTTCATTCCACTATGCCTGGCTCTCAGAATATTGTTTTCTTACTGCTGTTAGGAGAGCAGACATTTGTTGCTCTCATGACTCCATTGCTAGTGGGATACAGGCTTCTCTCGGCCTGGGATCTGATCCACTTCACATCCCAGGTGTCTCAGCATGGCAATATCTTTCCAGGGGTATCATGCAAATATTCAGTGAAAAAAGATCAAAACTCCCATTGCCAATACAACTGGGAATTGAAACACAACTTTGAACTGAAACGCAAATAACAAGAGGTAGTCAGTGTTTTGATGGTCTGGAAGAAGAGCATTTCAGGCAAGGGAAAAAGTGGGTACAAAGCCCCTGGGGCAAGGCTCAGCTTGCCCATGTTCCCTGGGGCAGAAAGTAGGCCAGTGTGGTTGGGGCAGATGAATGATGGTAGCAATGGAGAAGAATGGGAGAATGGAAAGACCTGGGGAATAGGAAGGAGAAGACAGACCACCCAGATCCTTGCAGGCATGGTAAGTGGTTTGAATTTTATCTCCAGCATAATGGGGACCCACTGGAGAACCCTAAGTAAGAAGGAAATGAAGTATGACTTAGGAGTTTAAAAGGTCGTTCTGGCTGTTCAATGAAGAATGAATTATAGGTAACAAAAATGGAAACAAGGAGACTCAGTTCATTTTTTGTTGGGTGTCTGGCCCAGTGATTGGAGGCCTATTCCCAACCCCAAAGTTCTTCCCCACCATTCCAGATCCCCAGTTCCTTCTGCTTCTTCCCTAAGCTCACCCTGTCTTGCTGTGGGCTACTTTGGCCATCCCTGCCCAGCCCAGCTTGTGCTGCACAAGCCCAGTGTGGTTCTGACTCAGATGGCTCACTGGCATCACCAAAAGACAATGATTTAGCTCATAAAAGTCACTTGTAAAATCCAAATACTTTGCAAGATCCATGGAAGCAAAATGAGGCTTGATACTATTCATCAAGCCATGTGGAGTAGGAGCTCCACAGATACAGACTGGATGATATGCTGCGTGTGTATTATCAGGCTGGGATGAAGGGAGCCTCTACTGATGCAGGTACTATGGAACAAGTCCCACGGGAGCCGCAGCCCAGCACATCGCCTTTCCTTCCAGGCTCCACATTGGCTGGAGTAAAGTTGCCCATGGGTTCCTTCCTGAATCAACTAGGACCCATTGGCTGCCAGGGTGGTTCATTAGCAGCCTGATGTCACACATTTGCGATTAGGTAATTTTTCTTTTAACTGTTGCCTTCCAGCTGTAGTGAGCAGTCAAAACTTCATTTTATATAAAGTTGATTACGCACTGGCATAAAGCTCACAAAGGGGTAGTGATTGCAAACTGTGCTTGAGAAGTCCTTGATGCACCCAAGACAGCCTCCACACCCATGTGGAATGTGTCCGAACAGACAGAGTGGGTAAGTCTAGAGGGCAGATACTCCCCTCCATGAGTGGAAGACTTCCAGCACACCAGCAAGGATCTGTGGCATATGTCACTTCCTAAAGCATCCTGGTACCAACTTACCTAGATTCAAGTCAGAATTAGAGCTTGATCAGAATTAGACCTAGAAGAAAGTCATTTCTTTGAAGATCTTTTTTGTCTTCTTCTTACTCTTTCATAACTCTGTGTAATGTGCAATATTTGATTCTGCTTTTATGGAAGCTTTTTGAAAGGAGACCACCTCTCATGCCCGGGCCTGGCAATGGAACAATAAAGGATTTTAGAGGATTGGCACAAGGTCTGAGTCCATAGACTTGGGTTCTGTTATATTTTCCACTTAGCTATGTTACTGTAAATCATTTACATCATCTCTGAGTTTCAGTTTCCTCATTCACAAAATAGAAGCATCAAATTGCCCTTTCTGGCACAGTTGTTCTAAAAGTTAAAGGATAGAAATGACGGCACTCATACAGACTTAGTTTTGGGTATTCAATGTGTTCATCCATTTAAACCCGTCACCACTTCTCTATGGTGGGCACTTGTGAACTCAGTTTGTAAAATGTTGACCAAGAGGTTAGGAGATTGGGTCAAGGTCCCAGAGCTGATTAGCAGAGGAACCAGAATTCAAGCCCAGGCAGTCTGATCCAGAGCCAAAGAACCAGCCTAGTCCTTGGAAGTGGCGTCAACTTGAATAAGTGGCGGTGCTCCTCATCCTTTCCACAAGCTGTGGGCCAACTCGACGCACAAACCATTGTTACCATCATCAGAGCTTGGATACAGCTTGAGGTCCTTATTAAAGGGGTAGGGATGACACCGAAGGCCTCAGAAAGGGGGAGCCCAAGGTCTGCTGTCCCCAGAGTTGGATCCCCAGGTTATTGCATGGGAAGATAGAGCCCCTTCCTCCAGAGGAGGACTGAGACAAGAACAGCAGGAAATCGACACAGAAAAGAAGACCACAGACATGGACTCTATGACACGAGGGTGTACCTAGGCCCTTCAGACGAATAAAGCACAAAGGAGAAAAGCCAGGAAGCTCACCCTGAAGTGAGGCTTAGACTAAGTAAGCAACAGGGCCCAGGCCCATTTTGCCCAGGTTTTCTTCTTGTAGGTCACCCACCGTGTTAGCTGCTCCTGCTCCATGTTTTAAGGTAGCCCAGGTTTAAACAGAGAACTTAGGAGACAGGGTTAGGGAGTCAGAGCTCTGGCTTGGCTCTCAAAGGTCTGTGGCTTATCCCCAACTAAGCCTTCTTTGGGCCTTAGTTGTTCCCACGTGTAAAATGAGGTCAATGAAACAAACTGTAATGTCTCTAACATCTTGAAAATTCCAAGTCCCCAAGCTTCACGTCACCTACAGCCTTAGCCTAATATCCTCAAGGCAGAGCAGTTTCATTTAGGTCAAATGATTCCCTGCACATAAACAAGAGTGGAACAAAGGCCCCCTTTCTCTGAGTTGCTAGCGCGCACGCGCGCGCACACACACACACACACACACACACTCACACACACACTTGTGCACTTTTGTAATGCTTATACAGCCCATCCCCCACCCAAGTCATGCACAAAGACACACACAGGCGCGCAGAGGAACAAACACCTGGACTCTCTAAACTGCTCCTTTCCCCCACCCCTAATCCCCGCCCCCCAATCCCCTGCTGGGAAGCAGAGGGGGCCCTGTGTGCCGCTGTCTGTTACCTAACCTGATGGGCTGGTGCCACCCAATGGTCAGGATTAGAAATGCAGTCCTGGATCCAAGACCCTAAAGGGACTGGACAGAGTCTAGAGCCATCCAATCCATCCCTCTCCCTCTCCTGAGGCTTAATCCAAAACTGCTCTAGATGGATCAGGCTGTCGGTTTCCTTACATGACTCCCCTAGTTTCTCCTAAAGGTCACAGGGTTGCCACTAATACTCGGAGCAGCCTTGTTGGGTTAAACTAGAGTCTAAAAGCAGGAGGTGCAAACTATGTGTGCCTGGCACCATTCTAGAAGCTTTATCTGTGACATCTTTTCGGTACTCACACTTACCATTTACACAGGATATGTGTTACTGTCTTCATTTTAAAGAGCTTCAATCACAAAGGGAGAGCTCTAAGACACAACTCCAGCTCTCACTCCAAAGCCAGAGTTCTTTTCAGCAGTCATTGGACCATCCCAGGCTTCAGTTTTGTCATTTGCACTTGCTTGGTTGTAATCATTCAATCACTCCTTTAGTGACCACTGACCGAGCGCCTGTAATAGGCCAGCTTCTACATTAGAGACTGGGAACTGAGCAAGCACCACGGTATGGCCCTCGTTAAGTAGCTCCTGGCTCTCTGAAATCAATCACCTATGTGTCCTCCTAAGCCTCGACTTTAAAACTTTACTTCTTTGCCAAATTTGATACTGGCTTTGAGAAGAGGCCCAGAGGGGAGAAAAGTGAACAAGCCATCACCTGGAGTGGGAAAGGCATCCAGTCCTCAGAGGAAACGGGCCGTCAGTGTCCTTGCCCAAGTGTCCACTGAGTCGCACCCTGGAAGTCTGGGGCTGGCTCAGTGCAGGGCCCCAACTCACCTGAGAAGGAAGGGGAGGATTTGTGGTTATCTGGTTTCCCAGCAGTGCCCTTCGTGCCACAGCAGGGAGGTCAGAGCAGAAGTAGACCAGTGAGGAGAGCTGGGAAATGAAGTGATAGAGCAAAACTCTAGTGATAATTCAACAGCTCGTTATTCTGACATCCGCAGCTTCCGTGACCTGACTCTGGCTTGTGTTCTTTGTCCTCTCGTTTCTCCAGCTATCTCTTCAGATTCATACTGCCCATGTTCTCTTTCTATGCCCAAAACACCCCATAGTTTATCAGTTCCAGTTTCTCAGTTCCATAGTTTATCAGTTTGTCAGTCTTTTTCTTACCAAATAATGGACAAAGAAATAGAGTAATGCAATCCTGAACTGTCAAGCACTAGAAAAAAATAATTCAGTCCACACTTTATGAATGAGGAAAATAGGCTCACAAGGAGAAAAAGACTGATCCAAGATCACAGAACCAGCACATAACATAGTTAGTCAATAGAAAAACTGAACCTAGAATTCAAACACCCTATTCTAATCTGAGGACCATTTCTGTACTTTCCTCTTTTCTTTCACACTTGTAATTAAGCGCTGATGCACCTACTCCAATCTTTATCCTTCCTCTCCTCTCTCATTCCCCAGTTCAAAATCCCACTAGAATGTCAGCCCCTTGAAAATAGAAAACTTCTTTACTTTTTCCAAAGTCTTAATTCTAAAGTAATGATTAACATGTAAATGCTTAAGACAGGATGGATGGGTGGGTGGATGGATGAATGTATAGATAGGTGGATAGATGCACGTAAGTTGACAGAAGGATAGATGCATGGATTTGTGGAATGGCAAGTCCTTATACCGGTTGACTTCATTTACATTGCAGTCTTTCTGTCTCCAACTATCCCTGCAAACTAGCCTATCATCCACAATGATTTCAGAGTGACCCTTTAAGAAAATAAACCTGAGTCCTTCTCTTCCTTATGAAAAAGTAGTTAAAGACTTTCCTATCGTCTAATGAGTAAGTCAAGTGAAAACCAGTTATCATACAATGCTATCTATCTACATGGGTCTTTTACCAATCACACCAATCTCACATACTACTACTATAAAAAGATATACATGCCCTAAATTCAAGAAAATCCTGACAATTTGACATTCCCTGAGTACAACATACATGCTCACATATCCAGGACTTTCTTGTGGCTTTCCTGTACCCTCTAATTCCTTTCCTACCAGTATCGGTCAGTTAAAATCACAGCTTTCCATCAGAGCTCAGTGGAAATGCTGCCTCCAGAGTACATAGTCCCTCAGACCTTGGCAAGCATGGCCTACCTCATTCTGCCCTTCGAGATATTTCAAGAGCTTTTCTTGGATATCATAGTTGGACATTTTCTATTCATCTCTCTCAACACATTCTTAGTGTGTCAGACCTGACACACTATACAGTAAGTGCTTATTTGATATTTGTGAAGTGGATATGCCTATTACATCATATGTTCTAATTGCCCCTAGTTTCTAATTGCTCTTAACTCCCCTAGTGGATATGCCTATTACATCATATGTTCTAATTGCCCCTAATTCCCCTAGTTTCTCCTAAAGGTCACAGGGTTGTCACTAATACTCAGAGCAGCCTAGTCATATTTCATTCTAAAACCATGTAAGTTACTTTCTAGATCATTATAAACAGGAGCCCTAAAGGAACTGGAAACAATGTCTCCAAAGAACCAAAACTTTAGGGCAGGTATAAGATTGGGTTGTAGAGTTAAAAGTAGTGCCAAAGCAAGAAGCTATCTCTTAGGAGCAAAGAATATACAAGAAAAGGAGTTAGCTGTCATGGGTAGGAGCACTAAGGCACCAGATTTTGAATCAACATGAAGATTTTTTGCATGGTGAGAGTTGTGTACTAAAGGAATGGCCTGCCAGGAGATAGTGAAACCGCTAATCTTGTAAATATCTAAGTAGTGGCTATAGATGACCACTGAGGACAAGTCTGAGGATTTGGGACACTGTATGGAGAATGGCAGCAAGAATCAAATCATATTCAACTCCAGCACTGAGACGCTCTGATTTCCTCAAACCTCTAGGACTGGCCCTAGAAAAATTACCAAAAGCTAGAATTGACTTTTATGACTCAATTTCTACCCTTTGCTTCAGTGCCCACTCTCACCAGGACCCTCCTAAATCTCTGTTATCATAATGTTGCTGGTGCACCAGTGCCCCTCTCAGATACCCTGAGCCTGTCTCTAGGGTCACCTAGTCTTGGCGAACAGTTCATACATACAATAACCTTCCAGATAATCTTAGTGGAGTAGAGGTCCAGAGGCCCACAGCATAGTGACGTTACCATGGAGCTTCAACTCAATGGACTTTGCAATTTGCCCTGGGGATTGGGTGACACACTGAGTGGGTCATGGAAACATGTGGCCTTGAGGTCCTCCTCTGGCCCCTCCTCCCTTCTGCTCTGGCACTCTTCCTCTTGTGTACTTTCTAGCTACTGTAAATTAAGCAACTTTTCTCTGCCAAGTCTGATACCTCTGTCCCTGAGCCAACAGACCATTGACAGAAACCTTGAGCAGTTGAACCTCCTACTTTAAATTGCAGGCATTGGGTATTGTATCTCAGCAACGAGAAAGCTGACTATGATGTAAAAATTGGTATCTCATTCATATCTACACTATCTAGTGTTTCCTGGGGTCACTGCACAAATAACTTACTTATAACCAAATGTTGTCACCATCGTGACCCACTCTTTATATTGAGGGACAAAATTGTAGACTTCATGGCTGCTCAGCACTAGATAGAGAACTGAGTTTAAACTTGGGAAAATTAATAAATCTATGTGAACCCATTAAAACAAGTAATTAGAGGTTAAAAATGTCTATGTGCCAGATTTCATGAATTTGTGATGTAGATCTCTATAGGAATTATCACAACGTATTTATGAGAGACAGAAAAGAAGACTAAGGAGAAAAACGCTGCAAATGAGCAGGTAGAGAGTGGAGTTATGCAGACACAAGCTAAGGAACTCCTGGGACCACCAAAGCATGAAGAGACAGAGATTCTCTCCAAGACTTTAGAGGGAGCTGAGCCCTATTAAAACCTTGATTTTGGAAGTCTGATCTCTAGAATTGTGAGGAAATACATTTCTGCTGTTTTAAACCACCAAATTTGTGGTGACTTCTTATGATATCTCTGAGAAGCTACAAAAAGGTATTAATGTCCTTATTTATAGATAAGGCTTCCAGCCGGGGATATACCTCAGCAGCGTAAGCGCCCGTTTGGAAAGCGCAAGGTCATGAATTCAATCCCCAGTACCAAAAATAAACAAACAAACAAATAAATAAATAAATAATAAGGCTTCCAAAAAGTGAGTTACCTGGAGTCGCTCAGTCAGAATATGGTGGAGCTTGAATTCAAACCTAAGCCTACCTGAATGCACAAGAATCATTCCTAGTCATTCAATCGGGGGAAATAAATGGTACAATACGTCAAGCACAGTGCCAGGCATATGATAGATATTCAAAGAGGATTAATTCCAAACTTCCCTTTCCTGTTGACCATGCTGTACACTGACCATTACCAGGTACTCAAGAGTTAATCAGACAACTGTATTCCTGCTAATCCAAGAGCTCATGCATCAACTCTCCTGGAGTGGGCTTCTACCTGGGCTACAATTATGCATGTCTAGAAGGTCTTTACGAAATCGACTTGTCTGGTAAGTATTTCAGCACTGTGGCAGCTGGTGAAAAAGATAGATTGGGGCCTGTGCCTTGAGTTAATGTCAGTCTGAATTGAAGATGTGCCAGCCTCATCAGGACAGGTTCTTTAATTAACCTGCTAATCCTGTCAGGCATTGGGTTCACTTTCCTTCTCCAGAAATGTGTTATGTGTCTCTTCTTTCACCACTTTGTCATCTGCTCTATTTCAGAATCAAGGTGTCCTTTAAACTGTGCTTCAAAAAACTCTATCCTCCAAGTCAACAGCTGTTGGAAAAATTGTCCCTCAAATGCTATTTCATTGCTCAGCCATCATAGTTTTTTGCCGCCATACCTGCATATTCCAAGGAATAAGACCATTTCAATGCGATAAATACACATTGAGTAACTACTGTTGGCCCAACCTTATCCTATGCATTGCTCTGAGAAGACAAATGCGTAAATAAGAGCCAAGTGTTGCTTGTAGGCACTTGCTTTGGAGGCTGGGGATGGAGTATAAAACAAGTGAGGTGACTATTATGCTTCCCAATCTTTTCACTTTATCAAAAGCACAAAAATGGTAATAATTTTAAAGGCAGATAGAGATAAATTTATAAGACTGCTTGAAGTCAAAGGAAATTGAGTCCAGGAACCCTGGCTCCCTAGGACCTATCAAATGGCCACACAGACACCATCTTTTTTCCTGGTCCATTTTCTGCTGCTCTAACTGAATAGCATAGGCTGAGTAGTTTACAGTAAATAAGGTATTTATTCTGCTCACACTTTTGAAGGCTGCAAAGCACAAGATCTATCAGCCATATCTGTGAAGTCCTAGGTGGCAAAGACACTGCAGAGGAGGCTCAGGGTATCACAAGGCAAAGCAAAATGTTCTAGCTCAGATCTCTCTTCTTCTAAAGCCCCAGGCCAACTGGATCAGAGCCCTAACTTTGTGGCCATGTTTGACCTTAATCACCTGCCCAAAGTCTCATTTCCAAATACTATAATAGATTCTTTCCACCCTCTTATTATCTCATCATGTTGATTAAATGTCAACATGAGTGCTGATGGGAACATTCAAACTCACTTTGCACACTAGTAATCACTCACCTACCAGCTGGAAAAATATACTATAGAGAACCATAGCTCTAACCTTTCTTCCATATAAGTATTTGTGTTCAATGAATAGTTCTGTAGCTAAACTCCAAGAGTAGCAGTACTTTTTCAATTTGTGGAACACAATGTATCAGTAGGAACAATTCTTTTTAACTTTTTCCCAAATTTTTTTCCTTTAATACTTTAGACTCATCTACACTTGGACTGCTAGACCAAGCTCACAAAAAGCAAAATGAAAGAGTAAAGAAGCAGTTATTAGTAGGAATGCCCAGAGATAATTGATAATTTTTTTTCCACAGCTTACACTGATGGGTTAGAGAAGGGGAAGGTTTATAATTTTTTTTCGCTGTGTGTATTCAAGAGAGAATCATTCAAAAGTTCATGAAAGAAGTCCTGATTTCCAAGTTTTCCACAACCTGAACAGTTTTGAAAATCATTGAAACAAAGCAAAAAGTAATTAAATTGTCTTCTGTAGAAGAACCAGTTGGAACTCTAGAAATTAAAATGTCATGTGATCACTGACTGAAAACTTGAAATTTCCTCTCAAAAGTTATCCTTGGTTGTATTCATGGTAACTGATCATTTCTGCCTACTCAATAGAGCTTTCTGGGTGAAAGGAAGCTGGTGAGGTCCCCCAACATCCTGTGTGATGTACTCAGAAGAACACAACCTGAGTGGTTTCCTACCAGAAATGCACAACATAATTCTGATCCTGAGAAAACATCAGATAAATGCAAAATAAGGCACCATTTACAAAAAAGAACTATATTCTTCAGAATATGTCATCATCTTCAGATGAAGGAATCTTCTCAGATAAAAGGAGATTAGAGATTCATAAAAATTAAGCATGATTTTGAATTGGATCCTTAATGGAATGTAGGTGGAGAGCACCGTAAAAAAGATATTATTGAAGCAACTGGTAAATTTGAATAATGCCTATCAGATACTATCAATGCAAAATTTCTTCATTTTGACCAGTTACATATGACAATGTTCTCATTCTTAGGAAACATACTGATATATTTAGGAAGAAAGGACCATATAAACTGTTTATAAAGGGAAAGCAGCACACTGATAAATCCTAACAACAGTGAACCTGGATGAAAAAGATATGTGAAAGTTCTTTCATTATTGTTGAACCTTTTCTGTAATATTACAATTATTTCAAGTTACACAGGCAAAAGTTTAAGGGCTCATGGACAAACAACATATAATATTTTGCATTTCCCATTGTTTCCCGCTTTCTATATTCTGTGCTCCCTTCCCTTATTGCCTTTACAAAGTCTATCAATAGAAAAAGAAAAGAAAAACTAATTCTGATATCCCCTCATACAATAAGTATTACTAAAAATGTAAGAAAAGTTCACTGAAGCTACGGAAGTTTTTTGTTTGAGGTACAAGCAGAGAAGCTTAGGAGAAGGAAATGGGCTTCTATTTGCTCCATTTAATTTATATATCTATGCCTTTCTCAATTATACTTTTTTTCCTTCTAAACATGTAAACTTAGGAATTATTCTTTAAGAAGGACTCATATATGGTAGAGATTGTACAACCTCTCAAAAACAGTCTCTCTTGCTTCAACTTTTTATATTTAATCAAGCCATACCAAAAACATCCAATGCCATGTCCAACAAGGGTCTGGGTTCAGGTCTAGATGTGGATCTCAGTTGGCCAACTATATTAGTTTGCAAGGACTGCTAACACAAGGTATCACAGACTGGCTTAACCCAATCACAATTTATTGTCTCAAAGTTCTGGAACTGACCACTGTAAAATCCTATCCCTAAATAAGGTCACATTCTGAGGGACCAAGGCTTAATAAGAATTTGATGAGAATATAATCCTACGCATAATATCACCAATGAATTTAAAGTTCTGGACTCCATTATTTCTATCATTCTAGAGTTAACCCTTCACAGGTCTAGGAATCCAAGACCCCTGAGGTTCAATCAATATATATGGGCTGGCTAAATTTCCAACTCCAACCTATTTCAAAGATATAGAATTTCACATTCCCAAGCCTGTACTGAGAAGATAAACCAGACTTTAGGGAAATCACATTAGCAGTCCAGCTCTACTGTCTTTTAAATCGTCAGGGTTATTTATACGGAGTCTTTGAACAATAGTAAATTCTTTTTCAATTAGCCAATTCCCTAGGCTAGTTTGAGGGAGCAAAGGTCTATTCTTAAAGAGTACAAGCCGCAACTATCATGGTGCTGAAGAACTTGACATCTCCAACTGTAAATCACAAAATGTATGAAATGTAATCCTAACAAAGTTTGGACTAAAATCAAATCCAGCCTTTTATCTAAAACGCATCAGGATTCTGTCTCAATCCCGAGTCTAAAATAAGCCTTCTATTAAAATCAGTTGGTTTAAAAAAATTACCTTTCATTATGATGCATTTCCTAATTTTTCTTCCGTATTGAGAGTGACAATTTCCATTTGTGATGATCAGCCACAACATAGATGCAAATACACTAGGTAAAATTACGTGTATCAGAGCGACTGTCTTATAAAAGACTGTTTTACATCCTAACCCAGTAAACGGAGAATTACTCCTGCTCTATGTACTATATGCAAATGCTCAGATTATAGCTAATTATATTGTTGCAAAGCAGAGCCAAGAAACTGCTATGATACTCCCAGCCTCCTTGGGGAACACGCCATGAAAGAACTTTTTTTTCCCTCCTTTGTAAATTACACTACGATATAATTGGGTCTCACTGTTCCTGTAACACTGCGCTCAGGGATAGCGCAAGAGAAACGGAACAATGTCTTACTAAGTCCCTGTTAAGATCATTAAATGTAGATCACAACACTCCAGCAAGCTTCCAAATCTTAATGTGTCACAGTAACAAAACTGGGAAAAGAAAGAAGTGACAAGTTGCGTCACATTATTTTTCTCTTACAATGGAATTTAAGGTAATAAAGTGTTAATGAATTCGGCCCCGCGTAGTTGGCATTGTGAGAGAACTTTTTTCTTATTTTTTACTACATTGTAGGAAAAATTGTCATATTCTGTTAGGCAGCTGCTTAGAGAAAAGCTTTGACAGTGTATAATTGACTCTATTTTTACTGCATTTTCATGCGGCATTGTTAAGATTACACACTGTACTGAGTTCTGCTTTTCAGTTTTACACACTAAGAAAATTTCTCCTTAGATAATTTTTCGCGGGAGATGAGCTAGAGCCAAGCTAACCAGTCAAAAATGACACATCCCCAGCCTCTCCCCTTAGACACCTTGGTGGGACTTAACTTCAATTATGCCATGCTTTTAGGGCAAAGGGACCTGTGAAATTAACCCCTTCATCCCACAAATGGAGGCATACAAGAATGTATTTCTGAAATTATGCACACACGGCCATCAGATGGGTCACAGAGGTTTATTTTGGGAGGTGAGGTTTGTAGAATTATGGGTGATTTTTCCTTGCTAGTTTTCTGTTTTATTTTTGCATTTGTCTTTGTTTCTTTCTTTTTGTCAATAGTATCCTTTCCCTTGGAAAATGGGGTGGGTGTTTTTAATGTCAGCTCTTCTAACTCATGTCACAGTGTTCCTTTCCTTCTATCTTACTGAATGAGTAGGTGTTGCAAACACACTTGACCGCTTTCTAGCTATGATTTTGTGCATCTTAAAATTTACTTTTATTCTATTTCAGATTCAAATCAATGTGTCATAGGTTCTGAGAAAATATCCCCACATTTCTCTCCCTCCTTACTTCCAATTGTAAACTTGTAATACTGCCATATGGTTGAAAATCGCAGTGACAGTGGAACTATTTAACAACCAGTGCGATAGGGGACACACCCATCAGAAAAGACGACGGCTGTTCCTTATTGGACACTGGCAGTGGTTAAAACCATTGCCTTGTAGGGTCAGAGAGATTTGCATGGTAGTCCTGGCTGCATCGCACGCTGACCAGGTTATCCTAAGCAGGTTAGCCTCTGGGAGCTCCTTGAAATGGTACAAATCTTCTAGGGCACTGTGAAGGTTAAATGAGAAAATGTATTTCTAAAGCACTTAGCAACATGTTCCACACATACTGCACATTCAGTAAGTGATTGCTATAGCTCTTAGGATCCAGGCTGGACAAGGATCTCATGCATTAATTTTTGTAACACAAAAAGGCACTAAAACTCTGTCTTGATAAACTGTAAATTGATTCTCTGACTCTCACACCCCAACCCCAACTGTGCACCTTCCCCTTGTCTCTTATAATTTTTCCGTGAACTTCTCGCTGCTTCCAAATGAGTATAGCAAAATAGAAACTTTATTTTAAAATACATGTGTCAATGTCACAATGTGAAATATGTATTGTTGCTGAGCCCATCACTTCCCATCACGTACACAAACACACATACTAATGTGCATGCACACATATCTTCATATGGGTAAGAAAAATGCACAGTGTGTGTCTGGGTTATTCTGTGGATCTTCAAAAAAAGAAATGGCACTATGTCTCTGTGTAGAGGTGATCATGTGTGGAAGCAAGAGAATTATTTTTATGATAAATTATTTTATGAGATTTTTATTTCTATGATAGATTAATAGCTATGGCTTGCATACAGCACTGTTGCATACTGTTTATGTATAAAAATGGATTTACCCTTACAAGATAGGCAGGATTATGGTACCTGTTGTACAAGTGAAAAGGCTGACATACAGAAAGGTTAAATGATTTGACTGAGGTCACAGAAAATGAGAAGCGGAGCTGGAGTTCGTACCCCAAAGGTCTTGCTTCAGAGAATATACTTTCACTGTTGGTCTATTATGATCTGATATATACCATTTACTAACCATTACTTCTGTGTTAGGCACTCTGTGTTTATGGCGTCTCATTTACCCACCTCTGCTCAATATTGTAGAATTAGTGAAGGAAAAAACCCAGCTCCAAACCTAGGCCTAGCTGGTTCCAAGTCCTCCAGAATACGTCTAGTCACAAGTGAATGGCAAACTTTGGAGAAAACGCAAGGAGACCCAACTAAAGCACTGGTTTCTCAGATACATTTCCATCCACACATGTCCACAGTTATCCTATCTTGATGGGAGCCCATGAAACACTTAGCACCTGCATCTCAAGAGTTTTGTGTCCTTGGCTTCTGTAACTGTGTCACATGAGTTACTTGAAACTCGCTGATGAAAAACTCAAGTCATTTGGAAACCAGGCTCCTTCCTGTCTTTCCCCTCTCATATCCCTAACATTTGGCACAGAATTAGCATTCTCCTATAATGGGAGGATTTTATGTGAAATCTAAAGAACTGAGTTATCATAGAAAAAGATCTGGAAACTCTTAGTACACCAAATTCTCACCCCTTGTTCATGCTTCAGTGATCTCTTTAGTAAGACAGAACCTTGTCACTTTGCATCAACAGCAAAACTCACAGAGCAGCAGAGACAATGTCATCAACACAATGACTTCTAGTGAAATGAGCACAGTCAGGAAGCACTGTGGGCTCAAGTTTCATGGTAGTTTTATGAAAGGACTCATCTGGCCAGAGCATGATTATGCGACTTGACTTTATAGGTTTGATAATAATCATATCCAATTCTCTGTTAAAAGCCCCATGGATAATGCTATGTCCCTGGTACAGGATCCCATTATTTCTTCGAAGTGGTCTTCCCATCTCTGTCTATGACCACTCCCTTCCATTCTGTCTTTGACAAAAACAAAAAGCTGCATGATCACCAGATTGATTTCCTTTTCCTTCTGCCATGCAGTAGCAAATGGAAAATATTTGCAGATCTTTGCAATTTGGTAGGGCCACGTAACTGGATTCTAAGCACTGGAATGTAGGCTCTTATCATCATGTTAGCAGTGTGACCCACAAAAATACCCCACTTGTGACCATTTATTCTCCTCTCATTTCACAGTGAGCACGTGTTGATGTTGAGAGAAGAACACAAAATGGAAGAGCTCAGGTTCCTGCACCACCATCAGCAGAGAGCGTCATTGACTTTGAAGAGAGTAAAACAAAACTTCTTATTGGATTAATGTCCCTGATATTTGGGGTTCTTTCAGATTAACTTCCTTTAATTTTCTCTCCATCATGATAGATAAGTCAACTTTACATGGAGTGCCAATTGGATCATTTCCAGAATTTACCAGGTATTTTCTATTCTCCAAGGCTTCTCCCAGGAGAGGTCATTTAAACCAACATGTAAATTTATCTATTCACTAATTTTACAAATACTTCTTGAGCATATCATATGTGTTACTCACTGTGCCAATTGCAAGAAATTAGTAGATGTTTACTGAGTGAACTAAAACATAAATTTACTATGAAATCCAATTATTTTCCTTGGCGTTTGTAACAGCTTCCACTTACCTTTAGAGAAAGAGGGATCAAGACAAAAAGAAGGGAAAAAAAGAGAAACAAGGTTAGTGTCTTAATCTGCTCAGACTCCTATAGAAAAATACAACACAGTGGGCAATTTATAAATGATAGAAATTTATTGTTCACAGTTCCAGAAACTGGGAAGTCTAAGATCAAAGCGCTGGCATATTCAATGCCTGGTAAGGGCTCCATCTCTGCTGCAAAGATGAACTTACTTGCTGAGTTTCCACATAGGAGAGAGGGCAAACAAGCTCCTTTAGATTTCTTTTATAAGGTTTCTGAGCCCATTCATGAGAATGGAACTCATAACCTAAATTCTCAAATGTTCACCTCTCAATATCATCACTTTGGGGCTAAGGTTCAACATATGAATTGTGGGGAGACACATTCAGATCATAGTACTCCACCTTTGCTCCCCCAATTCATACCCTTACCTGCAAAATTCACTCATACTATCCCAATATCCCCTAAATTCTTAACTCATTCAAACATCAACTTTAAAGTCTAAGTCAAAGCCCATGTACCTCTCAACTCATTCCAGAGATGAATAAGACTCAAGGTGTGATTTATTCCTAAGGTGAATTTTCCTTATGAGAATGCAAAACCAAAGTTATATATTTCAAATATGTAATCATGGAATAGGTATAGAATATGCACTCCTACCCCAAAATGGAAGAAAAGAAAGAGGAATAGGTAGAAAGAAAGAAGGAGAAATAGAAAGCAAGAGGTAAGTAGTCCTAAGTAAGTCCAAAGGCAACAGGTTAAGAAACATTAAATCTTAAAGTTGGAGGCTCATCTTGCACTCTCTATCGTCCATCCTGGATACCTGGAGGAGAGGCTGGATCTCCCTAAGGCTATTGGGAAGCCATAGTGCCAAGACTGTGCTGGGCACAGCTCACAAAGCAACTTGCAAGGACTGGGCTGGAACTTGGTGCCTGTAGTTCTCTTCAGCTGGCACTGAATGCTGGGGGCTCCGCAGGTCTGAGTTTCAGGATAGTACCAAACCACCTCTCCAACTCTTCCTTTTACTCTCTTGTGCACTCTTTATAATTTCTAAGTGTTTGTACATGCTTTCTGTCCTCCTGGAAAGTCTGCATTATCCTTACTCTTTATCCAATTAGTTTTTCATCCTTAGAGACTCAACTTAGTATTTCTTCTTTTGAGAAGCTTTATGTGATCCCTTTAGATCAGGTTTCTCAGCAGCATTCTTAACATTTTGAACCAGATAACTCTTTGGTGTGGGGACTAGCCTGTGTGTTGCAGGATGTTTAATAACATCAGCAGCCTAAACCATCAAAATGCCAGAAGCAAATCTCCATGCTTACTGTGACAACCAAATATGTCACCATAACTCGTCAAATATCCTCTGAGAAGCAAAATTGCCTATTATTGAGAACCACTGCTCTGGATGCTAAAGGAAGGTCCTTCTCTATGCATAGAAAATGACTGTGATCCTCCTTCATCATCTTAACATTCATTATAACAGGTTAGAATGGCCAACCCCACCCCATTACACTGTAAAATCATAAAGCAAAGAATCTATATCAGCATACTGCATATGCCTGGCACACACAAAGTTTTCAATAAATAAGAATGAATGAACATGTGAACCAGAGTTACACCTTTAGGAATGCAATCTATGCACCTCACCCCACCCCCATATTTCCCTTCAGCCATTCTGAACTGACCTGAGCTAGCCATTTTTCCTTGTTAGGTTCTCTTTCTGGTGGTCTCTGAGCAGTTAGATTTCTATGATCACAAGTTGCCTCTGCTCCAGTCAAGGCCTCTGTCTTCTACCAGCATTCCAGTCACAAAAAGAGTCAAATGTTTGATTTCTTTGTAGGACTTAGCATCAAATTTGAATCCTAGCTTAAAAAATTTGGTCATCATCCTTCCTAACTTCACAGTGGCAGAGCGTTCCTCCTGAAACTTCATGTCCCTGAGAAAAGTTGCCTTTTGCACTAATTTCTATATCTCCCTAACCACACCCAGTTGCCCTGCACTGTCTCCCGTATGAACAGGTGCATATGGGATGTCAGCAGGGCAGTATTTTCTGAGGATATGGCAAACATGTGCCACTCTACACTCTGTGAAAGCAAGGGATCTGCTTTTTCATCAGTGAACTTCCAAGCTCTTAACATGATGAATGAAAGAATGAGTGAATGAATGAATGAGCAGGTATGTGAATGAAGCACTGTTTTGTTCCATATGTTCATTTAACTCTTGTGGAAAGCCTATAGGTACTCAAAGCAATCATCAGTTGATACTAAATCAGACAACTAAGAAACGATCACCTTGATGTCAAACGTAGGTCCACCTGATTCCAAATTCCATACTTTAAACATTTGTTAAATGAATTCCACAAAACAGAACTGCACCTTCTTGATTTGATAACTGATCACATTGGCAGGAACAGAAGTCCCTCGTGACTTCAGGGATCCTCCCTACAAAGGTTCCACTGGGCTTAAGGTACTTCAAATACTTGGCTGGAGCATAGTAAGTCTCTCCTGTAGAGTATGTTTATCCCTGGCTCTTTATCTCTTGCAAGGTTCAACCACCTACACCGGGAGCAGAGGAGGCATCACTTGAAGAGGGAAATCTGCAAGTTTCATTTGTCTGAAAAGGAAAACAAGATAGACTGGGAGTTTGGATTGAGGTCAGAGGGGAAAGAATAGAAGCTGAAGGTTCTGCAAAAGAACCCACTCTAACCTCTGCAGACTGTCCCACTGAAGGGATTTGGACTAATTTTGTACTGCTCTAAGAAGCTAACAGAACAAAAAACATGCATTGAGAATGCATAATAATCATCACTGAGAAGAGAGAAAGGAGAGGGTAAAGGGAAGAAGAAAAGGAGAGAAAGAATGAAGGAAGGGAAAGGGAGGGGAGGGGAGCATGGAGCTGTCTTGGGTGGGCCTTTAGTCCCTGTATCCTATAAAGTTTGAGGACAATAATTTCCTGTGAGTCTGGTAGGTGCTTACCACAGAGTCGCTATTGTTATAGTTACTGTTGGACCAGCTCATCTCTAAAGTCTCTTCCCTCCAGAAGCCCCAGCCTCTCACTCAGAAATCTCCCAAGTGTGATGCCTGCCTTCTTTATAGGGATCTTACCATCTCACCTCCACTGCCCTTCAATGCTGTCTCTTCAATGTTTCCACCTCACCAATTCAAAATACTTTCCTAACACATGACAATAAAGTGCAAATAGCAGAAATCAAGTCCCAAGTTTCTGTCAAACCATCTAATCATAAAACTGCCAAAGTCAAATGCAGGCAGTCTGATGTTTAAAATTCCCTATCACAACAATGAACACTTGACTCAGAGCTTCAGCCAGTGGTCAGGAAATGACATCAGGCAACATGATTGATTGCACCTAGCTAGGCAGTCTTTCTAGAAATGCTTCCTGAAACTGACTTCTTTTGGGACGCCAATGGTTTCCCATCACCACCAGAGTCAGGGTGAGCTCAGTCGTATGGTTTAGATCAAGAATGTCATCAAAAGTCTCATTTGTTCATTCGGCAGGGTTTCTGGAAACTGAAGCAAGAGGGTCACGTAGCTGACTTGCCATTAGGATATAGGGTCTGATTGGAGGAGGTGAAAGTATGTATCTCCTTCCCTGATTCCTTCCTTCTCTCTGTTTCCTGGCCACCATGATGTAACCAGCTTTCCTCCCTCCAGGCCCTGCTGCCATGCCATTTCTGCATTTAGGTTTGCTGAATTTGGACTGAAACTGAGCCAGAGGAAATCTCTTCTCCTTCAAATCATAGATGCCAGAAGTTTTGTCGCAGTGACAAAGGAAGCGACTAAGATACCCAAGTTCAGCCATGACTGTTGCAGCAAAACTCTACTGTGTATAACTAATCATCCTCCTTCATCACTGGTTGCACAACAAATATGTAGATACTGGTTTATTATCATATACTCATTCAGCTAATGCTATGTATGTAGCTACCATGTATTAGGTAACTTCATACATGCATTCATAAAGCACATGCATACCTATGTAGCTGCATATGATTATCAGGGCATATGGATACACAGACACATACATTTTACAAATGAAAGCACAGACATGAATTCATACAACTATATACACAAAAACATAGTAGTGTAACATATGAATGTATGTAATCATACAAAAGCATGCACAGTACATCAGAGTCATGGTGCAAGTGACAGAAATGCAACTCACATTGGCTTTACTTAAAATAGGCATTTATTTCTTACAGAATCTAGGTGAGGGACAAAGAAGCTAGAGATAAAGGATGTAGTTCAGCCTCTGGAGCAACTGAACTCAAAACCATGGACTTTATCAGCTTCATGATTCACTTTGATCTCTATTTCTATCTGTACTGAGATATATGTATATATATATATATATATTCTGAAATATAGATATAGATACAGATATATTCTCCAAATGGGAGAAAATATGGTCTTTATGTATGGGAAATATGGTTACACATCCTGATCTCTAGACACAGATTATGACAGAGTTTACCACAAATGTTTTCTGGTTACAAGATTTAAAAAAAAAAAAGGCAGGGACAATTAACTCCAATACCCACGGTTTTAGTCAGCTTAGGATACGTTATGCTGCAGTAACAACAAAACCTTAAAATTTCCACTGCTTACTCCCATAAAGTTTATTTCTCACTTATGTTACATGGTTATCATGGGCTAGTTTTGGCTATACCTCATGTCATCTCTTTTCTGGGAATTAGGATGATAGAAGAGCCTTTATCTGAATCTTTCTCTGAATGTCACAAACCTCATAAAGGAAGAAATGGAGAGAAGAGTTGGCAATTCATGCAAGGTCTCTCAGAACTGCTGGTCAAGTGCGGCATGTGTTACCTGTGTTCTAACTCTGTTGACCTCAGAAAGTCATTTGGCCATACCTTAGGTCCATAGGAAAGAGGTAATACAATATATCATCTCTTTTTCACATGACTGAGTAAGGGGATACAGGGATTGACTCATCCTTTGATTAACTGAGTCAGGAGGTAGGATCAAGTTATGTTGCTGTGGTATAATGTTGAGAATAAGGAAAAGATAAGTAGTTACCCAAACGAACAGATAATTCCATTGTGTTTTAGAAATATCTCTAGTAGGTTGATGTGCAAACACATGTTTGGCTCAATGAACCACACAGAGTACACAGACCTGATAATTCTCCCACACTGACAGAAGTACGCATATGCAGATCTGTACACACATGTGCACACGTACGAATCTGTCGGTGCATATGTGCAGATATACATACACAATGCATACACTGGCATCCAGTCTACCCTCATTTACATGTGAACCTACACACACATGCCACCCTCAGGCACACATGCACACTCCAGCTCAGCAGGGAGTGGCTGCTTCTGCCGCTGGAGAGATCAAAGGCAGCTGCTCCCTCTGCATATTTAAGGAGCCCCTGCTGCTTCCTTGCAGCTCTTAGCTGAGCCCCCTGCCTAGCCAAAGCCCCACTCTGGGAAATGCCTCCTACCTCCCAACTCTACCCTAGGGGAAAGGGTTGGGGATCTAATCACTTCCTTCACTGAGTCTTTTAGGAAAGACCCAGAGAGAGGCTCCAGGCAGACCTGGAGAAGCCGCCTGGCCCCAGCTGCAACGCCCATTGCTGACTCAGAGCATCAAGCAGAGTGGACCGCCCCATTAGGGCAACTAACCTAAGCCCCACAGAAAGAAGGATTGACAGTGCCTACTCATGGAGAATCTGAATTTCCTCATAAGGAACACTCATACTGCCCAGAAAATTGAAGAAGGATTTGAGACTTTGTGGAACAAACCCCAAACACAGAATCAAGCCCGAGTTTGTATTCTTGGTTTTCCCATAAACTCATTCAGATCAGACACTTCCCTCTCTGAACCATAGTTTCCTAGAAGGGTAGATACTCAGAACTACTAGAAGTCATATGATCCAGGAATGACAAAGACCTGGCACACCTAGTCCAGTCCCAGCCTGTACCACGCCATGGCAGATATCACTAACTGACCACAGCACCTTTCTAGCCAAACTCTAAATAATTTTTCATAAAATATTCTTTTTAGAGACATTAATTCATCAGAATAGACACCTGAAAGAAAAACTATCAACAACCCTGATGTCATCTTAATACTTCGTTGACTCTATGAAAAAATGAAGCTCAGAAGTGGAAAAACTTTTTCTAATCTCCCAGAAGTAAATTAGAAGGTTATGATAGATGAACTCCTGGCCTTCACCTCCTCCCGCTTCTAGTTTCCAACCAGAAGTGATAAACATGTTTCATCTTTTTGTCTCCTCTCATCTATTGGCAAGGACTACAGGAAGTACCACATGAGAATCTCACAGCTCTGCCTGCGCTCAGTTGAAAAGAACACAGTGATCAGTCAAAATCGTCAGCCATCAGTGCAGGTGTGCAAAACTGAACTAGGCTCTAGTTTTGGCTAAACCAAGTTTAGGGTTGGGGGGGCAAACTATGTGCTTTTGTACACACACAAAGTAACAATACTGACCTGTCTGCAGAGGGAAATATCATTCTCCCTAGGAGTGGGAATGCTTTGAGGTGAGCCCTGGTGGGTGCGGGGGGCCGGGGTACTTAGAAGCCTGTTTAAAATGTCACTGTTACAGAGTGAATGACTCATTGGCTCGTCAGCCAACTATCATTCCCTTAACACTCTGTTAAAGTCTGTTTCTGTTGCTGATTGAATCACCCATCAAGAAATATGAGCATATTATCTATACTCTCTGGATTCTTTATGTGGTAATAATATCACAACAACAATAATAATAATTTATTGAGCACCTACTATATGTCAGGTATTGTGCTTGACTCTCCCAATATTGTTTAATTCTCTCAACACTGCTGAAACTAGGTTGCATATCTATGTTTTACAAATAAGTTGATGCTGACAGTCAAGAAGTGATTTGTAAGTATCACTTAGGTAGCAAGAGGCTCGGCTTCAAATCCATACTTATCTGATGCCAAAATCTTCCTTGTTTGTACAAAACAATGGTTAGACTGGTTTTGAGTAAAATAAGAAACAACAGGAGGGCATTGAGTTAGAAACTTAGATGGTTTGAGGGTAGATGAAAGGATTGGGATATTGGTACTAAAATTTTGATGGCATTTCTCCCATTATATTCTGCATCTATTTTTCTATCAAATCTATAACATGACCCCCAAAGCTTCACACACTTATACATGGGGTTTTGGGAAGGTGATTGGATTGTGGGGCTGTGATGCTAATCCACTGCTGAGTTTACAGCTAAATGTGAATGCTAGGAGGAGGTGAGGCCTTGTCTTAGCAGGAGGGTCACTAGGGGGTGGCCTGGAAGAGTCTGTCTCCCTCTCTCCTCCCTTAATGTCGCTGCTTCTATGCTACTAGCTGTTTCTCCTCTACCATACCCCTCTGCCATGTTCTGCCTTGGAGTCAGCCAGCTATGGACTGAAACCTCTACAAACTGTGAGCCAAAATAAGCCTTTCCTCCTTTAAACTGTGGGTGTCAGGTATTACCTCCCAGCAATGGGAAAGTAACTAAGACATGGACCACCAGAATCATCCAGATTTCCAAGGTAAACAAATATTGTAGAAACTTTATTTAAACTGCAATTTAATATGACTCATGCCCTTTTTCTAACCACCAAAACACAATACTACCAGTGAAGAAAATGAAATTCAAGAAAGTACAAAATAAAATAATAAATATTCTTGATTTCCTAATCCCTTTACCAGAAATAGTCATAGTTAACACTGTAATATACCACCTTTCACAATTTTTCATGCATACTTTGTTTGCGCATTAAGTTAATAGCACAATACTATTTTATAGTCTGCCTTTTCTTTAAATGATACTCATGGTACTCATACACAGCATCATTTCAACTCACTAACAACCAGCTCATTGTATGTATATATTATATTTTATTTAACCAATACCTGTTGTTTTCAATGAAATATTATTTTATGAAATATTATAACTAATATTTTACATCATCATAGTAAGTAATTTCCTTATAACAAATTCCCAGAATTCGAAGGCCAAGTGCCCTCAGATATCTTAAAGGTTTTGTTATCTAATCCAAATTGCACTCCAGAGAAATGACTAATTCTATTACCTTTGCTGGATCTTTGCCAAAACTGGACATTTCATTTTTAAATCCATGCTTCTTAACACTTGTGAACATGAAAATAGAGTGATGCACTTTGGAAGAGTCCCATGGGCCACTCCATGGGGCCCAGTCATTGACTGTGGAAATGGATGTGTTGATTTATTTAAGGGGACAAGTGTCAGCATCGCTTGAAAAGAAGGTGCTGATGTGCCAGATCATGTGGTGACGCTCCGTACAGTGGCACTGTTGAACCCAGATTTAACACACTCCAGAGTGCTAGCTCCCCAGTTAGGAGAGTAAGCCTTTCAAGGCAGGGATTGTGCCATATTTGCCCCTGAAATACCCAGGGGTTTAGTTCAGGGGCACACACACCTGTCGTCTTTTGAAATACATTGTCTCCATCTCTACCAAGGTTGAGGCTTTGGGGGATTTAAAGTATCTGGCCAGTGGTACTAAAGAGCAACACTACAAAAACTGAAAAGTGAGAGGGCCTGGG
>RJWT010002501.1:0-40542 GCA_004365215.1 Cuniculus paca | reverse complement strand
CCAGGAAGCCAGCGTGACAACTTCTCCTGGAGTTTGAACAGCAACCATCTTCCCCTCCAGAGCCAGGAAGCAATGCTCAACACAAAGACCAGAGCTCCCCAAAGTGAACCGCAGCCACTCTCACCGACAAGGTCCCGAGCTCCTCCGATGATAATGGCCGAAGTCATATCGGGGAGCCAGCCTGACAAGCTCCTCAGCAGAACCAATGGCTCCAAACAGCAGCACTTAGGAGAACCCACAATGCCCCTGCTCTTCCTCTCCACATCTCACTTTATGTTGGCAACCTTCCTCAGGTGGATTGTCTGAATGCAGCACCATGCCGATTTAATTCAGCTGGTGCCAAGTTGACCACCAGTTCTTAATCCATAACGGTGAGTAAAAAAAAAAAACAAAGCAGAACAATGTAAGCAATACAGAGCTTCAACATACTAGAAAACAGCAGTGGCTACCATAATGCTTCTTGTTATCTTCAGAAGAGTTGCCTACACCTTCAGACAAAATACAATCAAACAACACAGAATAGAGTAAAATCAATCAAAACAAAATAATGAAAGCAATACAGGGTTTATAAACAAGATAATTGGACATCCTCAATGGCTAATTTATACATTTTGTTATCTTTAATATAGCTGTCCATTTTGGTTACTTTTTTTTCGTTGCTGAGACAAACACCTGACACCAAAATGAAGCAAGGAAAGTTTTATTTAGCTTACAGTTTCTGGAGATTTCAGTCCATAATCAGTTGGCTCCAAGGCATGGTGGCATGGCACTGGGGCAACACTTCAAGGCAGCAGCCAGAGCAAAAGGGCAAACAAGCCTCTTCTCTACCCTTACATTGTACTTAGGCCACCCCCCGTCATGTGGGTGTAACACTCACAAAATACCCTTTCCTTCTTTTGCACAGGATGAGGATATTTACAAAGTAAGAACCCTGGCTCCCTGCTGAGTCTCTCAGTTAAACTTCTCAAGTTGACACAATGTATTAACCATAAGACTGTCCATGCCATCAAGTATAATAAAATCAGACAAAACAGAATAAAATGAAAATAATTAGAACAATGAAGACAATATGAGTTTGAAATCATGATAATAGATTAACAGTGGTCACTTCATTCCCTTTTTAGATAATTCCTTGCCTTTGATTTTCCCAGTATGTATTGTACATTTTTGATCCCACTAACTCCTTTAGTTCGTTATACTAGGGAGATGACATGAAATTCACCAATGTGGCTCTGAGCCATTTCATCCATGAGCATGATCTCAAGTTGCCTCTATCCACAAGAGCCTTGAGATTATCTTCCTTTATAGCTGAGTAGGTTTCCACCACACAAAATGCCATGTGTTTCTTATCCATTCCACAGTTCATGAGCACGCTACCCCTACTTTTTTTCTGGCTCCCTGTCACATAAGGCATTGTTTTCTCTCCTTTGACTTTTACTCTATGAATTTTCTTTCTAGTTAAATGTGTTTCTTGAATAGAGCATATTGATGGATCCTATCTTCTGATCCACTCTGCCTGTTTCTTTCTATTGGTGCATTGAGGCTCTCTTCCACTGCATTGTCTCTACCATGCTATTTTCCTGCTGTGGGCTCCCTATTTTTCCTCTCCATTCAATCAACCTGCCCCACTTGATGGTCCCCCTCTGCTGCTGTTCCTGAGACCATAGTCCTTTTTTATTTCTCTCTGGAATGTCCTTTAGTATTCTTTGTAGGGTTGGTTTGGTGGTCATGAATTCCTTGAGTTGTTCTTTGTCATGGAAGTATCTTGTTTCTCCATTAATTTTGAAAGAAAGTTTTGCAGGGTGCATCAGTCTGGGTTGGAAGTTGTTTTCTTTCAGGACTTGCAATACTTCACTCCAGCATCTTCTTGATGTGATGCTTTGTGTTGAGAAGTCTACTGTGATTCTGATGGGTTTTCCTTTATAGGTGATCTCTTTCTTTTCTCTAACAGCTTTTAATATTCTGTTTTTGAGTTGAATTTCTTGGATCTTGATTATTATACGTCTGGGTATAGATTTGTTTTGGTTATGGCTAGCTGGAGTTGTATATTCCTCACTTATTTGAATGTCACTTTCTTTTTCTATGCTTGGGAAGTTCTCAGAAATTATTTCTGTAAATAGAGTCCTGATATCATTTGTCTTGACCCCTGCTTTTTCACTCACATTTTTGAATCTTAAATTATGTTTCTTTGAATTGTCTTGCAGCCATTGAATTTTTGCTTCCTGATTCACTATTATTTTTAAGAGATCTTTCCTTTCATGATCACAAGGTGCAAACCTGTCTTCAAAGTTTGAAAGTCTATGTTCAGTTTCTTTCAAGTGTTTTTGCCAGCTTTCAATGGTGTTTTTAATTTTCTGGACATCTCTTTGAATCAGTTTCCTGCATTCTAAATCTCTCTTACATTGTTCATTGATAGTTTTCCTTATTTTCCTATGCTTCTCTATTTTTCTATCTGTGTCTTCTTTAGAGATGCTTAGTAAGTCTTTTATTATTTTTTTTCACTTCTTTTATGTGGGATAGAATTTCTGTTCTAATTTCTCTTATAACTTCATGAAGTTGTTTCTTTACTTCAGTTGACATCACTTCAAACATTTCAGGTGTGCAACTCTCAATCTCTTCCATATTTACCTCTCCTGGACTTGTGCTGCTTGGGTTAGATGCCAGAGATTGCCCTCTCCCTCTCATTTTGGCATATTCCTGGTTTCTTCCACACACATGTGTGGTGTGGTCCCAGGCACCTCTGGTACTGGCCAGAACTTCTCCAAAGTGAGACTGTTTGGCTTTTCTGGCCTGTGCTGGCTACAGGCATCTGACAGTGGGCACCTGTGCCTCAGCGCTGAACTGGGTGCCAGTGCACAAGGGCCCCCAGAGTTTGCACAGGAGCAGAGCTGGCCAGGTTGTGTAGATCTAAGCTGTTTAGGAACCTAAGCAATGCTGTCTGGAATGTGCACAGGAGTGGAACTTGGTCCAAACAACTTCTGTGGGTATGCCCACAACCTAGAGCTGCTGGAAGGCTGTTTGGGTTTTCTAGCCAGTTCTGGTTATGGGTATGTGATGGTGGGCACCCGTGCCTCTGCACTGATCTGGGTACTGCAGTGTTTGCATGGGAGTGGAAATGGCTGGGGCCTGCAGATCTAAGCTCGTTAGAAGCCTACACAATGTTGTCTGGAATGCACAGGGGAGCAGAACTCAGTCCAAGCAACTTCTGTAGGTCTGCCCACAACTTGGAGCTGCCAGAAGAAGCTGGCAGCAGTCCTGGCCCTGGGCTTATCCTGCCAGACAACAAAATGGTTCCTGGCCAATTGCTCTCTCCTATGGGTGGGATGAAGTCCCCTGCACTCACCACCAGCCAGCGCAGATCTCTGCATCTGCCACTGTCTTCCACCACTGCACCTCTCCTCTGAGACCTCTGGGGTTGACTGTGACCACAACCATGACTGAGCTTCCCAAGGCTCGACAGCTTCTGGCAGGCTGGAGTCTGGCTCCAGGCTAAGGCACTGCCAGCCACTATCTTCTTCTTTGTTTAAATTCTTCTTTTTATTCTCTCTCTGGGCTTCAATTCATATTTTAGATTCTCCCTGGGTCCAGGGGACCCAGTTCCTTCCTTCTTGTGCTCTCCATGATGTTGTATTCCAGCATCTGAACTGTTTCTCTCAGAAACTGTTTACTCTGCTGCTTCCTATTCCTCCACCTTTGTGGAAATCCAATTTTTTTTATGTAAGAGGCCATGTCATCAGCAAGTAAGGTAGTATAATTCTTCATTTAAAATATGATTGTATTTAATTTATTTTTCCTTTCTCTTGTACTGGCTAAGACTGCCAATTCAAGGTTGAATAGCAGTGGTAAAGGTATACATCCTTCTTTTGTTCTTCCTCTTAGGAGAAGTATTTTAAGCTTTTAAAATTAAGTATAATACTAGCTGGAAATTTTCATGAATGCCTTTTATGTATTTTAGAAATATTGGGATTGGATTGGGGGGGATTTGGGGTTGTTTCTTTGTTTATTTTGCCCAGGAGTAAACCTGCATTTTGTCAAACCCCCATGTATTATGATTTCTATTGAGGATTATCACCAGCTTTTCATTTTCAGTTACTTTTGATACCTTTGATTGTTTTTTTTAAAATCCTAACCACATGAGAAGTACTTCAAAGAATGAACAACTGGGATCTCACTTTTGATTGATTTTGAATTTTGACCTAACTCTGTCTTTGCAACAACAACAAAAAAAATCCTATTTTGTCATGATGTGTTATATATTGGATTCTATTTAAAGAGTTTTTGCTTGTGTTTTGCTTAAAACCTGTCAGGTTTTGGTGTAAGAGTAATGTTTGACTCACTATTCTTCCCAAATTTTCCAGGAAAGTTTGTTTAGAGTTAGCATTAATTTCTTAAATGTTTGCTATAACAGAGTAGTGAAGACATCTCAGGCTGAAGTTTTCTTTGTGGAAAGGATTTTAATTGAAAATAAGAAAGTGCTCAAAAGAAAAGAATAATTGTTATTGGGAAAGAGAAAAGGAAGAAGAGAAAAGATTGTATTTATATAGGGAAAGAGAACAGGAAGAAGAGAAAAGATTATATATATATAGGTATACATATATATGTATGTATGTACATATATATATACAAGATAGATAACTATACTACTAATCTCTGTTAGTTCATCAAAAAGACTGGTTTGTGCTTTCATTGTTTGACTGTTTGATCATTTTTTCATGCCTAAATCTTGTAACCTGAACAACTACTTCTAAGATAGCAATATTACAATATATTAACTAGTGTTAATTTCCTGCTTCTTTTTTTGAAATTCTGTATCATTTATATCTTTGTTTTGCTTTTAAAATTAAGAAAATTCAACTCATTAACCAAATATAGGATTATTAATCTTGTCTTTTCTTAAAACAAACCTATTGGTTTATTTCTTCCAAGAGTTTATCTATTTTACCTAAGTTTGTTGAAATTGTGGGCATAAAATTGTTCATGCCATTCCCTTTACATTATTTTGACATTCATAATTATGTCACCTTGTGTTCCTGATGCTGGTAACTTATATTTCTCTTCAGCTTATCTTTATGGCCAGAATTTACTAATTTTATTGATATTCTCTAAGAACCAGTTTTTGTTTTCACAACCCTCAATGTAGATGGTCTCAACTAATAGGCAGAGGACTTTAAAGGACCAAAAAAGCAGAGGAGAGAAGCTTGTACTTGGTGGCACTCAAGCCTTCTTGAGCAGGTCTGGTTTTCTGCTGTTGTCACCCTTGGACACCAAATTCCTAACTTTTTAGGTCTAGAACACAGATCTGAACCTGTGACTCAGGAGGGTGGCACTTTCAGGCCTTTGTGTTCAGACAGAAGCTGCATCCTTGTTTCTCTCTCTGTCTCAGTCTCTGTTTCTGTCTCCGTCTCTGCCTGTCTCTCTTTTTCTCAAATTTAAGGATTGTTTTTTTTTATTTTGAAGAGAATAAAACCAAAAGAAATAAAACAGAATAGAGTCAATCAAAACAAAACAATGACTGTGATACAAGACTTCACAACAAGATAAAAGGAAACCAACAATGGCTACCATGATGCCTCTTGCTATCTTCAAAATAACTTTCCATGCATCAGGCACAATAAGATCAAACAAAACAGAACAAAATAAAACCAATCAAAACAAAACAAGGAAAGAAATACAGGATTTCAAAACAGGACAGTTGGAATACAACAGTGGCTACCATAATACATCTTGTTATCTTCAAAGTAGCTGCTTATACCCTCAGACATAAAATTAAACAAAACAAAATAGAATAGTTAATCAAAACAAAACAACAAACATGATACAAGACTTCAAAACAAGATAAAAGGAAATCAATAATGGTTATCATAATGTCTCTTGAAATTTCAGGATTCTTAAACTGAGTCACTTCTGGTTTTCCTGGCTCTCTAGCTCCAAACAGCATTTGTGGGATGGGACCATTCAACCAATATAATAAATCCCCCCAATAGAATATATATGCTGTTTCTCTGGAGATCTTTGACCAATACAATTCTATGATTAGATCTGGGTAATGCCTCTATTTCAGTTGTTAGTTAAACCATTTATATTTTATGTGATAATTGATATGGTTCAGTTTAAATCTATCATATTTATTTTCTATTTTTCCCATCTGCCCTTTTTCTTCATTTTCTACCTTCTTTGAATTCATAATAACTAATGCTAGTATATTTGTATGTTCCAGTTTTGTTTTATAATCTTATTTTGTTTTTCCAAATTAGATGTCTTGGTCACTTTTCTTCATTGCTGAAACAAACACCTCACACCCAAAATTAGGGAAGAAAAGGTTTATTTAGCTTACGGTTTCTGGAGATTTCAGTCCATAATCAGCTGGCTCCAGGCAGGGTGGAATGGCACTGGGGCAACACTTCAAGGCAGCAGCCAGAGCAAAAGAGAGAAGGCAAGCCTCTTCTCTACCCTTAAATTGTACATAGGCCACCCCCCTTCAGGGTGGGTGTAACACACAAAATGTCCTTGCCCTCCTTTGCACAGGATGAGGATATTTACAAAGTAAGAACCCTGGCTCTCTGCTGAGTCTCTCAGTTAAACTTCTAAACTTTTCAAGTTGACACAATGAATCAACCATAACATTAGATTAATTTTACACTGACAGTCTGATTGTTATATAAATAGAAGCACTAAATAACATACAACAGTGTATTTCCTAAAAATCAAATAACAAGACAGTAACTTATGAAAAACATTTCTTATTCACAAGGTACTATTTTAAGTACTTATTCATATTGACATATTTAATATAGCCTACAACAAATCAAGTAGATTCTATTATATATCTATTTTATTGATAAGAAAATTGAATATAAGGGGCAAATTTTCTTAAAGGTGCAGGCCAATAGCCTATCTAAATCCAAAGCTAAACATTCCACACCAGATTTTATGTTCATAACTAAAAGTCTACTAAAGATTCCCGATTGCTGTTTTTTTTTTTTGGTTTTGTTTTTGTTTTTTGTTTTTTGCCTATTGTTCCTGATGTTGATTTTCACTGCAGGCTTTGAGTGAAAGAAATTTTTGCTATTGTTCTGTCTTTGCTTTAATTTTCTTTTTCTTTTTTGTCCTTTATTCCTTTATCCTTCTCTTCTCTTTCTTTCTTTTTAACTTTCTTTCATTTTATTTTTCTTTATTTCTTGGGCCTAATTTCCTTTCACATCACTTGGTTTGGCAATTGCTTTTATCTAGATATTACCTTCAGTTGAAATCACTACATATTACATTGGTATTTGGTGACATCTTTTCAGTACCACAAACCCTAGTTATTCTTAGCAGTATCTTGATACAAGTCCTCTTAGGACAACTGCTTCTGCTTCTTTGTTATAACTCAAACAAAAGCTTGGGAGAGGCCAAAGACAAAGTAAAGGTTTTTGGCTCAAAACTGGGAGAAGACACAACTCTGTGGGCTTGGATTTATTTGATACTTTTAGGGCTCTTTGGGTCATGGTTTGCTGTACCACTTAGAAACTGAATTCTTAATAACATCTGCTTAATTCTGGCCAAAGAGGCATTTATATTTTCTGTTTAATCACCTTTTACCACTCTCTTCTTTCCAAGACAGTTACCATTATAACCATTTGGGCAGATGTAGGCCACTATGGTTTCAAAAGGCAAACCAATTTCACCAAGGTCACTCTATTAGTAATATAATTTATTATTACATTCATAACAGAACAATTCCAAAGTCTATATCATTCCACTCTGTAATGCTTTGGGTCTAAAATGAGTCCTCAAAGTCTCATATGTTTGGACAGTGATCAGATCATGGAGGTGCTAGAACTCATCAGCAGATTCACCAACGAGTTTGGTAGCTTCACTCTCTGCCTCCTACTTACCATGGGTAGAGCACATGTTCCTCCACCATGCCCCTCTGCCATGCTGTTTCTGCCTTGGAGACACCTGACTATGGACTGAAACCTGTAAAATCTGTGAGTCAAAATAAACATCTCTTCCTTTAAATTGTGTCGTGTATTTTGTCCCAGTGATATAGGGGAATGAAACTCCCAACCTACTATATGTCTAGTAAGAGTTTGTGTTCTCTAGAATCAAAGAATGAATTTTAGGAACAATGGAGGTTAAGAGCAGAATATATTTATTGAGAGAAAAAAAGCTTCTCTCTAAGAGACAGAGGGCATTCTGCGTGAGCTGCCAAAGACTGTCTTTTCTAGGGACTTATATAGAGTAAAACCACAAAGTGAGGCAGGTCTAAGGTGGGGGAAACATGGGAACTCACAAGGTGGGTATGAGGTGGGACAGAACTATGGCCAACCAATAAGATTAATTGCTCAGGTAAAATTGATTAAATCAGGGACAAATGGGGAAGCGAGTCACCTATCAAGCAGGCAGTACAGAGCAGTGACTCTTCCTGTACAGGGTTGGGATGGTGATTCTACTTCCTCAGGGTTATAGAGAACTATTTAGAATATCAATCCTTAGAATGTGGGTGTATTTGCTTGATCTTTTGTCTTGAGGCCTGGCCCACAGCAGGAGGTGTCTATCTCGCCCACAGTTGCAAGGTATCTGCTCTTCTGCACTGGCTCCTTCAAGGACCTAGCCCTGTCTGACTGCCTATATATTTCTATCTAACTCAGTTGCCTGTAATACCAGTGATGAAATAGTGACTAAGACATACTCCATCCTGCATCCTCTCTAGTCACAGTTATTTTTTGTCCTATAGGCCAGGCCTCTGGAAAGCCACAAGTCAATCCAACTCCTCAAATTCAAACATATCTCATGTAGTATGTGTGGAAAGATTTCTCACTTCATTGCTTTTCTCTGCTTCACTGCTCACAGGGAAGGCAGTGGCAGGTCTTTCTAATGAGAAAGATGGTAACATGATGAGATCGAAATCAGGGTCAAAACCTGAGCACTACCATATGCACATACATTTAGGGAAGACAGTGAATTTATTAAGCACTTGCCTCCAAAATAGATTTGAAAAGATTCATTATATTGGTGTGATAGTCTTAGAAGCAGTATATGAAAATACTACCCAGACCAGTTCATCTCCACAGCAGTCAGAAGTCACATGTTAGAAATGGAAAAGAGTTATATGCAGCACCTGTGTGGGCAGACATCATACAAGGAATTTCACATTCACTAGTTTGCTTAATTATCTAAAACAGCACTCAGAGTTAAGTGTTTTAATATAAATGTTACCATTGAATAGGCACCAGACTAAGTAATGTTTTCATTATCATACAGCAAATGATGTTCTACACTTGCTTCCCAGAAAACATATCAAAGACATTTTTGCTAGCTAGATTACTTTTGTCAAGGTTCTTATTGAAAAGTTTCTGTCCTAATAAATTGCTGGACATTACATCAGTGGTGTTGCCGGACCACCAGCCCCTCCCTTCCTGATTACAGCTTCCTCCTAATTGCAGAAATTCCCACGAGTCTGTTACACATCACCAGTGCCCACCCCAAGTGCTGTCCCCTTCCGGTTAGAGACAACATAACCCCCAGCCACCTCCATACCCTGCGGAGAAAATAGCTCAGCCGCCCTGGCTGAATGTTTTCTCTCTGCGTCCTCAGCCCCTCCACCCAATAAATTCCTCCTTTGGAGATCTCCTGCTTTTCTACTGCACAGAGTACTCTAACCTTAAAGATACCTTCTGTTTTTCTAATGTGCTGCTTAAAATATCCTATCACTTATCAGGCAGCTGTAAAAGAGCTCTACTGTACAAGACATTACTTCAGTCTAATACGTGCTTCCTTTATCTTAAAATAAAGGACTATATTTTCTATTAACATTTTTTTTTACCTACAAGACACAAAGGTTGTTGTGCATCTAATGAGACTTCTCAGTAACCTTTCTCATATTACCCTTCTGTGACAACAGACTTTATGACAACCTGTATAAAGGTGGAACATGACCTAGGCTGGTTAAATTATGGGTCTCAGCCCTCTAGACACAGTGATTCATTCAAGGATTGGGAAGATATTTACAAAGGGGCTAAGAGGAGCTCTTACTTAGATATAGCATGATATATGATTGATATTTATGTTCTGAGAGACGACCTATTTCTCTTGGAATCACAGCAATTTAAATTCAACCTATTAGTCATGGAGAAAATCCAAATAGATTTGAAGGGAACAAAAGCAGTGAATTGAGAGAAGCATAAGTGAGTGATGGGCTGTCGAGTCCTGCATCCAGGTATCTCTGAGAACGAACCTCCATGTCGTGGCTTAGTTACGTGAGCCAGTATGGTTTGATAAGGCTATTTTGAGTTGGATTTAAATGGTAGAGTTTATTTCTGAGTAGAGCAATGAATCAAAATTGAGCCCACAGTTCTTTCCCCATAGAGTATTTGGGTTTTATTCTTCAATAGAATAGCAGTAAAACATGTATCAGGGAAAATGTAACAATTACCAGAGTACTGTGACTTTTCTGAGTGTTTTGTCTTCTGTGGATCAACAAGAAAGTGCAAGCTCAACTCTCCCCAAATATTATACAAAGAAAAAAGATTTTTGAGTATTTGCATATTTTTATATGAAACTGTCAAGAATTTGGCAAGAGTGTGAAGACACATTTTTCCAGAATTGCCCAATGTTTCTAGTTCAGGGATTTGACATGTTGGACAGAAGAGCCTTTTGCTAACCACTAAGCAACTCCACATATTAATCTACTGAAAGCTGATATTTCTTCTCTTTCCCTTTTAAAGAGGAATGTTTTTCATTTTCTCTGGAAGAAATAACAAGTGATAACTCTAAGGGTGGTACCCTCGGTCTTCTTATGTTTAAAAAAACACTAGGCACTTATGAAAGGAAGGCACCAATGGCTAGTCAGAAGTGTCTGACTGTATCTTAAAAGTCACCCAAGGGCTAAAGTGAGAAGGAAAAATTCAGGCAACAGGATATACCTAGCACTTAGCCACACCAACGGCCTCATCTCTGAAAAAGACTTGGCCTCTTTTGTTTTGAAATTCACCAGCTTCCCATTTCATTCCCTTTCAAGCTTCTCTCTAAGAAAAAAACATTTTTTGTTTTCTCACATGCTCAAATCTCAGATACTGACATAATGTACACATTTATTTTTCATTTCTTCCCTACCTTATTTTAGCCATGCCAGTGAACAGTACAGCATTTCCTGACTTCATACTTAGGGATACTCACTGTTTAGCTCACTCTTCTCTGTCAACTGTGCAGTGCCACTCACCATGGAACCCAAAGGCCAATTAATTGTCTAATACAATAAAATTGCTTCCCATGTTTTACTTGACATCATTCCCCTCCTGGGAATGCTGTACTGTAGCATTTGTAACTCTCCTGTGGTATTCTATTTCTGTAGTCATCCCTTAGATTCACTTCCTGGAATTTTTGTTCTCTTCTACACATTAGGTTTTTTTTTCCCCTAAAGTTATTTTAGATTTCCTTATATATAATTTTCTTCCTGAACTGTCCTATTTTGTCTATCTCTACACTGTTGACTTTCACACTTGGACATGACTTCCAGATCCAGATATCAAGTTGTCTGTTGGATATTTCTAATTTAAAATTTTCAGCAGATTATCAGTTTAAATGATTCAAACCTAAACTTATATCATATACCACCTCAAAACTCTTCCTTGTTCTATATTTCCTATTTAAATGAGCTATATTATAATGAAGCAATAATATAACTTTATTTTCTGTCATCTTTAGCCTATTAAATGCTTTCATTGTTACTTTCTAAATGATCCTTGGTTTCCTCTTTTAAAGACCTGCTACTATCTTAAAATACATTCCAATCTTTTACATAATTAATGATTGCCATTTCTTAACTGTTTTCCAGATTTAGTCTCTCTTCTATGTACTTTCCTTGTGAGCTTTCAAAAATAGAAATGTGATCAGATTCTTCTCCTTCTAGAAAATTTTTAATAGTTCCCACTGTCTTGTACTGTAGTATCCAAAACTCCTCACTGGTTGCTCCTTCCCAATTGCTAGCAACATCTGCTTTACTCTCTGCACTTTTTATTTTGACAGTTGTGGTCTTCACACTTTTTCAAGACTATCCTTTGATAAAGTGATAGAGTGCAGAGTTTTGCTTCCCACTATATATAATTTTATTTTTAAAATCAAAAGATTGCTGTATGAGTACTTTTGAATTTTAAAATATTTGCCTAGAATGTGAGGAGAATATGGCTGTAACATCTGTCATTGCCCTGATCACCAGAGTTGATTTGGCTGATGGATGGCTAGGCAAGTGTCCCCTTCTTCCCTCAACTTCCATCCATGTGCCTCCCTCCTGAAGCTGCTTGCTCACACTTGGGCAGCATAGAAGAGGAGGACCACCTTTGATAAAGGAGGCCTTTTCCTCAGCCAAAGCTATAGGAGTAGCTGCTCCTCCCTACTAAAACCACCATATAAGCTCTCAAAATATCTCCCCAAATGTGACATACTGATTTTTAGAAATTATATGTAAACATCTGAACAATTCTAAAAAGACCATGTCATAAACAAATACTGTGATGTTCTAGTTCCTTTGAAATATGATAATGGGAATAGAATAAATTTAACAGTAATACTTATATAGATTTGCAAAATATATTCATCATAAGCATATTCATCATTAAATAAAATGATGAGATGAAATAGAGTAACAAGGACTTGCCTATGGAAAATCTTGGTTGAATGTATGTTGGAGTCAAATTTTTCAATTTAATTTAATCTTTTTATTAGTACATATTTGCAGTACATGCAGCTTACAATTATCTTGGGGAATTGGTATGTGTGCAGAACACAGTTTATTTCTAGTAGCTTCCAAACACTGGAAAGGGGAACATTTGAAAATGAGGTAGGGGTCCAGAACTGATTTGTGATTTTGAAGCTAATAGTACTGTACTTACATTTGAGGATATCCTAATAGGTTATTAGGCAAAAATAAACACAAAGTAAATTCGTTATGGTCAAAAAACAAGTATACTATGTAAAGGTTAAAATATTAAAAATCAATTTCTTGAATTTTGACAAAAAAACCCAACTTATTTATAACAACACTGGAAATTCTGGAGGTTTTATTCTGAAACTTCTATAAAATTATATTAACTTTTATAAGATTAAGAAACTGACCACAAACAAGTAAATTATATATCAAAGATCTTCAAAAATAACAGTGGTAAGTTCAGATTTTTCCTGTCTGCCCAAAGCACTACTTTTAAGTACTTAATTATTGTCATCTCCTGATGAGTGCAGGAAAACCTCTTTGTGTAAGTACAAATAAATGTGTGTGGGGAGCAACTGAAGCTGGAGATCACTCGTGGAGCTACAAGGCCAGCCTCAAGAACACAGAGCACCTGAGGCAAGTCACATGAATAAGCTTCTTTAGTCTCAAGAACATCAGGCACTTGAGACAAGCCATGTGGATAAACCATTAGGCGAAGAGGCTTCATGTGATTTCAACTTCCGAAGTGTATAAATAAATGTGCTGCAGCCATTGGATCTCCTTCTTCTTCTCCTCCTTCTTCCTTCCTTATTTCCATCAGGAGAGAGAGCTCCAGACAGCCTCAGCTTTCTGTATTTTGACTGTTGTCCTTATTTCTCCATCCTTTCACTGTCCTCACCCTGGGAACATTGAAAGCTGGACATGACAGTTGTGAAAAGCAGAACCAAGAAAACAGTTGACAGTAGTGAGTGTATCTGCTGAACTGGTGCCTTCCTATTTCTGATGTAACCACTTTGAAATAAGGGTTCTGTCATCCATGAGTGGAATCCTATATTCATTTGCTATATTTATTTCTCTAGTTTTAAGAAATTTTGTTCTGGTGCAAATTGTGCATTTGAAAGATGAAAAGTCTTACTGCCTAATGAAACAAAAGCTTTGCTCTAAAACTGTCCTTTAGTTACAGAAAAGATAACCAGCAGAGAAGCATAATGCCAGATGAGAAATGGATCTCTGCTTATGAAGTCTTTGGAAAGAGAACACTGATTCTCAACTTCACAACACTGGGATTCAATTTCTTCTTCCAAAATTTCCCTGTATAGGCTCTGAATCCATCTGCGTATTTCCCTTTCTTTTAATCATATACACTTTTGGTATGGCTACAAAAATTAATTCTGTAATAGAGGTGAAGTGGAAAAATTATCCTTCACTTCCTACTCTGAATTGAGGACAAACAATTATTCTTGGAAATGCAACCACTGAATTGAATTCATTGCACTGTGAATTGCACCTTTTAAGCTTTTAAATGATGTGACATTTTATTTAGCAGAAATCTGAGGTGTCCACAAAATAAATGAGCTCCCTGATTTTATAGCATCAATCTTTCCAAAATAAAAGTTTTAAAAGCATTCCCAACTGAAGAATCAGAAGATAAATTCATAAAACTTTTTCTGTAGAGTTTCAAGTTTCTAACCTATACAAGTCTTTCTTCACACCTCTTTCTTTAAGTCTTACAGGCAAAGGCAATATTAAAGCTATTAAAAACTATACTTTTCTAATAAGACTGGGGATGGGAATATGGTGGAAAAATGTATCACCTACCCCCCATAGTTATCTAACTCTTGCAATTATCTCTGAAAGAGCTCAGCACAATTCCTAGGTGTCAATGAGCACATGGTACAAACATTAGAACTTAAAACCTAAGATAGGAAGGGAAATACAAGCCATTCTAGATATTTTCTTCATGGAATTCCAATAGTTCCTGCAGCTTCCCTGAAGCATTGCCAAATATATCTAGAGGTATAACTTTTACACCTAATCCTTTACATTTGTCCAAATTTGTCCTAATATACTTTTTTGCTTATGTTGAGTAGTAGCTTTTAGCGTTATCTTATGGTGCAGCCCCATTATACCTCTACTTCCACAATCGTTTCTGAATGTTATGCTTTTTAAAGTTCATCCATTACTGAAATAAAATTTTATTAATTGTTTTAGTCAAACCAGATCTCATAGTTTTTGAACCCCATTTCCATTCTAGCTAGTCCTCAAAAAAAATTATTTTATTGTCATGCTTTTTTTGAAACTAGACTCCATAGGACAGACCATAATGTTTCAGGTGTTATGTAACTCGGACCAGATACATTTGACCTTTATTGGCTAGTTGTGTGGATGGTATGTCTCTATAAATGATACCTAAAGTTGGATTATTCCTTTAGAAAAAAAATATGACTTAGGACTAGAAAAAAGTGAGGAAATGTTCAAAAATAACTGTTAAAATAAATCCCTTCGTTCTATGAGTGTTTAAAACATACTTTAAAATCTTACATTTTATTGTAATTGAACCTCTTCATTTGATTCTTTAGGGAATTTTTATCCTAATTCTGCTATTAGTTTACCATCTACACAAGTGATTGTATGCCTTCTGTGTCACCAGGTAGATTGTTTAATTAAAATAATAATGAGAATTTCTAATTCTCATAGTTCTTCATAATCAAGAAGATGTAGTAATAGAGAACAGATTTACCCTATAGTGTAAAACCACTAAAAATCAGACAAAATATGTAAAACAATGGCATTTAAAAACACTGAACATCTGGCAACAGAGGATAATGAATGCAGAGTGATAAAAACAAAAGACAGGAGAGCTATAGTTACTTCTGGCTAAAGTTTTTAGGTCTCATAGCAGGGAGGGGATCAGAGACAAAGACCAGACAGAGGCATTCATTAATTGAGGATCTGTCAGTCCAACACAGTACAAAGAGAGAAAAGAGCTGCACAGAAAGAGAATTGCAGGGATTTGTAGACAGTTCTTTTGATTATTCAGTTTAGTATCACTAAACATAAATATATGAGAAAGTCAACCAAGTACAGGAAAAAAAAAACACTTAAAAATGTTTATAGGGAACAAAGCCTGAAATTCACACAGAATCAGGAATAAGCATTTTCTGAAAGGTTGGAATAGAATACTTCAAAATTCATACTGAATCACTTAAAATGAATTTTAAAATGAAATTGGCCTCAGTGTTTAGGGAAAATTAACTTTTGAGTAAACATACATTTGGTTCCATGTAATAAACACCAAAATAAGACCAACAAGGGACAAATTGTTTACCAGAAATTTACAAAGCCCAAGATTAAAGCTCAAGAATATATAAACACATCTAGAACCCAATAAGTTCAAATTCAAAGTAGCAGGAAAATACAACCTAAAATAAGAAACATTAGGCAGTTGAAACAAACTCAGAAGTGATGAGATGACAAAATTATTAAGCAATAACTTTGGATATTTAATGACTGTATTCCATATTTTCAAGAAGCCAGTTGACTGAATGAACTTGATAAATAGAAATGTGAGAAATCTAAATGTGACCTAATTCAGCTACTTAAGAATAGAAAGTATAATGTCTAGGATGAAAGCTACTTTGGATATTATTAAGAAGATTAGGTATTACAGGAAAACACAACATGGCAAAGTTACACTGAAACACAAGAAGAAAAATATCTAAGCAAGAACTGGGCATGGTAGCATATGCCTTTAATCCCAGAACTCAATTTGAGAGGCAGGGGTAGGAGAATGGCTACAAGTTTGAGGACAGCTTGGGCTACATAAGTGAGCTCAAGGCCTTCCTGGAATACATAGTGAGACCCTGTTTCAAAAAACAAAAACAAAAAACAAATTCTGAGGAAGGAGTGTGAGAAAAGTAATTTTTGAAAAAATAGTGCCTCACATCACACTGATTTCAAAATACACTACAAAGCAACAGTAATCAAAACAGCATTGCCATATCATAAAAGCATACATATAGACCAATTAGATAAAGTATATAGCCCCCAAAGAAATCTATGCATTTATGGTTAATTGATTTTTCAACCAAAGTCCCAAAAATATGCAATGGGGAAAAATAGTCTTTCTTGCACATACAAAATCATACTACATCTCATATCACTTACAAAAATAAACCCAAAATGAATTAAATTTAAGTATAATCCTGGAAAGTACAAAACTACTAGAAGAAAATGGGAAAATTTCCATAAAGTTGATCTGAGCAATGATTTTTTTAGATAAGAACCTAAAAGCAAAAGCAATGAAAGCAAACCTAGACAAGTGAGATTACATCAAACTAAAAACCTTCTTCATAGCCAAAAAAGATATTAACAAAATGCAGAGCTAACCTACAGAGTACAAGAAAGTTATTTGCAAGCCATATGTCTGATAAAGGTTTCATACATAAGATATAAGGAACTCAACTCAATGGATAGAAAACATTTATTCTTACTTTTTTAAAAAATTGACAAAGGTCCTGAATTGGCAAAAGAAAATATACAAATGATTCATAAATATATGAAATGGTGCTCAAATAAGTCACCCTTAGGGAAAATACAAATCAAAATCACAATGAGATATAACCTGATATTCATTAGAAAGGTCACATAAAAGATAACAAACGCTGGTGAGAATATAGAGAAACAGAACACTTTCACGGTGTTTGTAGAACATAGATTAGAACATTCCTTATGGAAAATAGTATGGCGGCTACTCAAATAATTAAAAATAGCACTACCATATGATTCAGCAATTCTACTGCTCAGATATATCCAATGAAAATGAAATCAGTATGTCAAAGAGATAGATGTACTCCCATATTCACTGCAGCATTGTTCACAATAGTCAGGAGAGAGATGCAACCTAAGCATCCATCGATGAATGAGTAGACAAAGAAAATGTACTATCTATTCACAATGGAATATCACTTAGCCTTGAATATCACTTAACCTTATTTACAGCAACATGGATAACCCTGAAAAACATTATGTTAAGTGAAATAAGTCAGATGCCAGAAGAAAAATGCCACATGATCTCACTTTATGTAAATCTAAAAAAATTGAACTCTTATGGAAGAATGGTGGTTTTCAGAGACTTGGAAAGTATATATATATTATAATATATAATATATGTAAAAATATATATATAAATATATATATATTTGGGGTAAATATTGGTCAAAGGATGTAGATACTTTGGTAGGAGGAAAAAGCTCAAGGGAACTATTGTACAGTGTGTTGAGTACAGATGATAATGGAGACAATATTTTGTAAAAGTGCTAAGACAATAGATTTTATGTACTTTCACCATAAAATAAATGTCTAGGGTTAAAATAAATGTATGTATTAACTGACTCAACTTAGCCATTCTACAATATATACTTATTTAAAGCATCGATTATTTTTAATAAATGAATCTTTATATATTATCAATGAAAAATAATAAAACAAAATTTAAAAAAGTAAAAGCAATACTTGAAAATACCCCAAATTTATATAAAATAATAAAATTACACATCTAAAAAGGGAGAGAAAAACACCCCACAAGGACCAGAAACATGAAGAAAAATACACTGTGATAATTCACAGCCAAATTAATGTAAATTGGTGATAAGAGGAAAGCAGTAAGAGTAAAAAGGACCTGCAATACAGAGTGGAGTAAAGATGAATATAGCAGATTTCTTGTAAGCAATAATGCCTGCTGGAAGACATTGAAACAATATTATTTAAGCATGGAAATAAAAATAAAGCTATCAACATAGAATTAACTAGCAAAAACATAGTAAAAGAAAAGTAAGTTAAACATTTTTTCAACTATGTAGTGGTTAAAAGAATTCAATTGAAATTCAGAGCTGAATTTCAAGGAAATCTTTTAACCATACAAATGATACCAAATGCAAACCAGTTTCATACAAAAGACTTCTAGTAATAATTTCTTGGGCACTAGATACATACAAATATGATTATTGATTACTTAAGTCTCTTTAAAAGTTAACATTTTAAGATAAATATAAAAATATATTTAAACACTTACAATTACGTAGAAGTAAATTCAGGATAATAACAGAAAGCCAAGAAGCAAGAAAGGAAAATATTAAAGATCTTAAGCAATTTGTGGAATAACATACTCTCAGTTGTACTGTTAAAGATGTACATTAATTGTCAAGCAGTCACTAAAATGGGATAGCAAATAGCTACAGTCAAATACCTATATTAATACACCGACAAAAAATTTCTCAGTCAAGGAAGAATGCAGATAAAAAAGGAACCTATAGCAAACAGAAAACATATAGCAAGGTAATATTATATAAGATCAATAGTCCAGATAATCTACTAAAAGATATAGAGTCACACTAGAGCTTTGTTCTGTTTTGTGCTTTGTTTTGTTTTGTTTTGTTTTGTTTCGTTATGTAGTTCAGGTTGGCTGTGAATTCATTACGTAGTAGTTCAGGCTGACCTCAAAGATGTACATTAATTTTTCTAGCAATTTTATTTATGCTAATCCCAAATTGATAGCAACACAATTTTCATCAATAAATGAATAGATAAAATTTTATATGCTCATAAAATTGGTTACTGCTCAGCAATAAAAATGAATAAACTATTTGATGCACAAAACTATAGATATGAATCTCAAAATAGCTATGTTGAATGACAAATTCCAGAGAATAAATTGAGCACACTACATAATACCATATGAAAAAATAAATACCAATATGCTACAATAATATATAACAATATATAATTCCAAATAGAATAAAATCTGCAATTACATAAAATTTGAATGAATCTCAAATGATAGAAAACTTAGTGGCTACCTAGGAATTGGGGAAATGAGTAGAACTGGGAGAAGGACAAAGTGCCACGAGGGAACTTTAAGGGATAATGGATATGTCATTATCTTGATTGTGACATTGCTTTCATGGATGTATGTCTGTCAAAATTACCAAATAGTATACTTAAGATATTTGCAGCTTGTTGTATTCCAGTTATACATCCAAAAGTCTGTTTTAAAGGATGGCAATGATATTAGAATATCATTTCATACCACTGTGAATATCTTTTTTTTCTTTTTTTTTTTTTTTTTTTTTTTGGCACCAGGGATTGAACTCGCGACCTTGTGCTTGCCAGGCAGGCGCTTAGGCCATTCAGCTAGATCCTTGACCTTATCTTTACTGATACTCATGATTTAATACATCTTAAATTCATTCCTCAGAGTACATTGTTCTGCCTCTGAGTTCCTAGTTCTAAGACATGGGAGAGTTTATCAGAACATTGAAAAAAAGTGACTGTGGTGATTGATTGATTGATTGATTGATTGTACCAATTTGAGTAAGAAAAGCTCCACTAAGTTGTCTCACCAATTCCACAACCTATAGTGTGCAGACCCATCCTAGGTTGGCTTGTTGCCTGGATGGTAGAAAGGGGGAATGAAGAAGGTCAGATTTGCTTCTGTTTCTTTGGAGGCGCTCCAGTCTTCACCTACATGTTGGACATCATCTCCTGGCTTCTAGTATAGACTGTTCAGCCTTCCATTGCAGACCCATGAGCCTCCTGATACAGACCAACACTACAGTGAACTCCAGACCTTCAACTAAATTCTTTGGTCTCCAGTGTTCAGACATATGCTCTGCACTCTTCCATATCCAACCCTATGAGTGCTATTATAAACCAATCTTGTAAACTCTTACATATTTTTGTATTTTGTGTTATATCTGTTCCTCTAGTAAACACAGACTGATACAGGTTTTGGCACCAGGAGTGACTGTAGAGAAACAGAATTGTAAAGATGAAATTCTTTAGTAAATTTAAGGATTCCTGGAGTCAACTCATTAATTCGATGAGACCTAAAGAGCCATGATCTCTCCTAATTCTGTGGGGGAATACTGATAGTCCTTGGTGTGAACTGTTTAAAGGAATATGCAGAGTAGATCTATTTGATTATCCTAATTCACCACTTGTGAGATATAAAGCATAGAGAGACTTCATAAGTGAATGTTTTGAATATTTTTGCCAGTGTGGGAAACGTAATGATGGAGGCTGGTTGGTCTTAGCATCTCCAGACAAAATAGTGAAAAAAAACTATGACCTCAAAGCATTCATAGGAAATTTAGGGGAAAAGCTGGGTCAAAATCTTCTAATGTGAGGATAAATTAATAAAGGAAAATGAGCTCAAAGATTCAAATTCCCAGGCCCAGACACACATAAGAAATTTAAAAGTTTGGGCTGGGAATCTAGCTCAGCGGTCTAAGCGCCTGTCTGGCAAGTGCAAGGTCATGAGTTCAATCCCCGGTGCCACAAAAAAAAAAGAAAAAAGAAATTTAAAACTTTCTAAGTGTCTCCTGAAATAAAATTTCTCTTTTAGCCAGAGGGCTGAGATTGCAGAAACCAAAATATATGCCCTCATTCTGCAATTCAATTGGCTGAACTAAAACATAAAGTAGTTTTTAAAATTTATTTATTTTTTATTTTAAAGAGAAAAAACAATAAATATAATGATACAGAATTTCAAAACAAGATAAATTAACAAAGGTTAATATATTTTGTATTGTTATTTTCAAAGTAGTTTCTCAGATTACAAGATACAGGCATGCATAATTCATGAAACAATGTAAGCACAAACCATTTTTTTCAATGAACTAAAAGAAATCAGTAGTAAAACTATCTTAGGCAACTTTTGTGCATGTATGTACATTTTTTTTCTTTTCCCTTCCATCTTTTCTCCTTTCACCCATCCCAGTTGTTCTTTCCTTTTGAGCAGTTTCTTTCCCTTTCACAATATCTATTGTACATTTTGGATCTTACTTTTTCAATTTCTTACACTAGGGAGACAATATGGAGTTTACACATGTCAGCTTGATTTATTTCACTCATGAGTATGGTCTCTTTACCTAAAAAAGCCTAGAGTTTATCCTTCCTTGTGTCTGAGTACTACTCCATTATATAAAAATGCCACATCTTTTTAATCCATTCCTCAGTTGATATACATTTGGGTTGTTTCCAATATGTAACTATTACAAATTGTGCTGCTATAAACATGGGTGCACATATCTCACTGTGGTATGATATTTTCAATTCTTCTGGAAAAATACCCAGAAGGGGAATAGGTGGGTCAAATGGAATCTCTTATCCCAATTGTTTGAGGAATCTCCACACAGATTTCCACAGTGGTTGTACCAGTCTACACTCCCACCAACAGTGGGGAAGGGTTCTTTTTCCCCACAGTCCTACCAGCATGTGTTGTTGGCTGATTTCAACAACAATGATGATTTATGATTGTCATTCTTCCTGAGATTAGATGGAATCTCAGTGTCGTTTTAATTTGCATTTCTCAAATGACCAATGATGTTGAACATTTTTTCATATATTTATTTTTCATTTGTATTTCTTCATCTGAGAAGTGTGCATCCATCTCAGATGCTCCTTTCTGCATTGGGTCCTTGAATTTGTGGGTCCTGATTTTTTTCTTTATATGTTCTAGGTAGAAGTCCTTTGTCTGAGGGACAGTTGACTAAAATTTTTTCCCATTCTGTGGGTTTTCTTTTCACTCTGTTGACTTCTTTTGTTGTACAGAATCTGTTTGCTAAGATGGGGTCCCAATTGTACAGCATAAGCTTAGTGTTCAGCCTTGAATGGTATTCAAAGCAAAGTTGAGGGCACTGATTGGAAAAGAATGAGATCTCATAAACTGTGGTGTAGATGTTTGAGAGGATCCCAGTGAAGCTCAGGATTTTGAATTTCTAGATGTTAATGAGATTACTTTGCCAGAGGATGATATTTCCTTTTTTAGAGGCAGAAGCATCACCACTTTCCCCCTGTGGTGTTGGCCTTTCCTACTATACCTGAGGAAACTAATCCTGTGTTTACCACACATGATAATGCTAACACTCTGAAGACCCACTGTCACCACCCATTTTTGTCTATAGGCCTATAGCCAGGCTCAAATCTCAGAAGGTTCCCAAGGGTGAGGTACATAGTGTGACCCATGGAGAGGTTCACTATTCTGCCAAAGAACTTCTTCAGTTTTCTAACTCTAATAAGCAGAGGCCTGATAAGCAAGTACGGGAATGGATTTTATGGTTGTGGGATAATAGAGGCAAAAATATGCACATGTATCCAGACTGAGTTAGTTGATATGGGCCCATTAAGCAGGGATTCTGAATTTAATGTTGCAGCTCATGGAGTAAAGTATTAATAGTTTATTTGGCTGGCTGCCAGAAGTATGGACGAAAAGATGATACACTATGAATAAGTTAATGATATTCCACGGTTCACTGTTTGTGGAGGGGATTCAGAGGCTTAGGGAAATGTGAAGGTTAGAGGCTCTATTATGTTAAACCCAAACCTCCACACTGGGATGATCCAGGAAATGTACTAACACCTTGGGAAACAGATTCATAAGAGGAGCACTAGCATTTCTGAAGAGTGCTGTCATTGCTTTTCTCTGTATGCCAGAACTTATAGTGGGGACCATGGTTATTCAATTGGGAAATTTAAGGGCATTGGGCTTGATTAAATCCCAGAGTGGCAGCAGTCCAGTGGCAACAAGTATCACCAAGACAGGGTGTGTGTACTTACTGTAATGGGCAACAGAAGCAGAACAATGAACAGAAAAGTCTGACATGTATATAGACCTATGGCATTGACTGATCAACCATGGTGTTCACCAAAATGAAATAGATGGGAAGTCTACAAAATTTTTGCATTTATATAATCAAAAAAGTGAACAGATACCTAATTCAAATCAGAGAATTACACCCCTCAACCAGTTCGCAGATTTGAATCAGTTTATAGATCTAGCACCCCTTGAATGATGGGGAGGCCTAGTCCCTTTGGGGAAGGATCCTGATGCTCCAGAAATTTATAGTTAATCTCATCTTTCTTCCACCTTTCCCAAGAAGGACCTAAGGTCTTTTGCCTGAGTGACTATACACTGAGAAAAGGGAAACGGTCAAACATGTCAGAGAGTACTGGACACTGGCTCTAAACTAACGCTGATTCCAGGGGATCCAAAACATCATTTAACCCTCCAGTAAGAGTAGAGGCCTATGGAAGTTAGATTGTCAATGGAGTTTTAATGAAGTTTGTCCTCAAACCCATCCTGTGGTCATTTTCCCTGTTCCAGAATGCATAATTGGGATAGATATATCTAGTATTTGGCAGAATCTTCACACTGGTTCTCTAACCCATAGTGTGAGGGCTACTATGGTTGGAAAGGTCAAATGGAAGCCATTAAAGTTATCTTTGCCTGGTAAAATAGTAACCCAAAAGCAGTATCACATTTCTGAAAGGTTTGCAAAGATTAGTGCTGCGATCAAGGACTTGAAGGGTGCAGGGGTGATGGGTTCCACCATATTTCCATTTAATTCTCTCATTTGGCCTGTACAGAAAATGCATGTGTCTTGGAGAATGGTGATAGTTTATCATAAATTGAATCAAGTGGTGACTCTGGTTGCAGCTGAATGGTTTCCTTGCTTGAGCAGATTAACACATCTCTTGGTACTCAGTAGGCAGCTATTGATTTGTCAAATGTTTTCATCTCCATACCTTTCCATAAGGATCATCAGAAACAATTTACTTTCAGCTATATACCTTCACTGTCCTACATCAGGATTATATTAACTCTCCAGTCCTGTGTCACAACTTAGTTTATAGGAATCTCTCACAAGATACCACACTGATCCTTTATATTGATGATTTTGTGCTGATTGGGCCAAGTGAACAGGAGGTAGCAACCACTCTGGATGTGTTAGTAAAGCATTTGACAGCCAGAGGATGGGAAATAAATCCAATGAATATTCAACATTCTTCTACCTCAGTAAAATATCTAGCAGTTCAGTGCTGTGGAATATTTAGAGATATCCCTTCTAAGGTAAAAGATAAGTTGTTGCATCTGACTTCCCCTGCAACCAAAAAAGAGGCACAATGCCTACTGTGTCTATTTGGTTTTTGGAGGCAACACATTCCTCACATAGGTGTCTTGCTTGCCCATTTACCAAGTGACTTGGAAAGCTGCTAGTTTTGAGTGGGGCCTAGGACAAGAAAAGACTCTGCCACAGGTCCAGGCTTCTGTATAGGCTGCTCTGCCACTGGAGATAGGATCCAGCAGATCCAATGGCACTTGAAGTGGCAGCCACAGGTAAAGATGCTGTTTGGAGTCTCTGGCAGACCTCCACAAGTAAATTGGAAGTGGAAGTGGAAGACTTTGGATTTTGGAGCAAGGCTCTGCCATCACCTACAGACAACTACTCTTCCTTTGAAAAATAGCTCTTGGTCTGCTACTGGCCTTTAGTAGAAAATGAACATTTGACTATGGGACAATAGGTCACCATGTGACCTGAGTTGCCTGTCATGACCTGGGTATTATCTGATCCACTGAGTCATAAGGTTGGACAAGTATAACAAGAGTCTATCATTAAATTGAAATAGTATGCATGTGATCAAGCCAGAGTAGGTCCAGAGGTTATGAGAAAATTACATGAAGAAGTTGTCCAGATACACATGGTTCCTATTCCTGCCATATTACCTTCTTCCCAGGATGCACCTGTCGCTTTATTGGGGGTACCATATGATCAGCTGTCAAAAGAAGAGAAGGTGATGTCCTGGCTTACAGGCCTCCAAGTGGACAGATACAGTATTGCAATCCCTTTCCAGGACATCCCTGAAGGATAGTGGTGAAGGAAAATCTTCTCAATGGGCAAAACTTCAAGCAGTGCACCTCATAATACATTTTGTCTGGAAGGAGAAATGGCCAAATGTGCAACTGTGTACTGATTCATGGATCATAGCAAATGTCCTGGCCATATGATCAGGAATTGGAAGGAACATAACTGGAAAATTAGTGGCAAACACATTTGGAGAAGAGGTTTGGGGATAGATGTCTCCATATAGGCAAAAGATGTAAAAATACTTGTTTCTCATGTAAATGCTCACTAAAAGATGACCTCAGCAGAGGAGGACTTTAACAATCAAGTGGCTAGAATGACTCATTCTGTAGGTGGTGGTCAACTATGTAATTGCCCAGTGGCAGGGATGGAGGTTATGCATGAACTCAGCAACATGGACTACATGCAGCAAGTTTGATCTAGCTACAGGCAGGGCTGAATGCCCAATATGCAGCAACAAAGACTCAACACTGAGTCCCTGATATGGCACTATTTCCTGGGGTGATCAACCTGCAACCTGGTGGCAGGTTGATTACATTGGACCACTTCCATGACAGAAGGGATTGCACTTTGTTCTCACTAGCATAGACACTTATTCTGGATATGGATTTGCCTTCCCTACACATAATGTTTCTGCCAACACTATCATTTATGGACTTACATAATGCCTTATTTACTGCCACAGAATTCCACATAGCATTGCCTCTGACCAAGAAATATTTTATGGCCAAAGAAGTGAGGCAATGGGTTCATGTTCATGGAATTCACTGATCTTACCATGTTCCTCACCATTCAGAAGCAGCTGGATTGTTAGAAAGGTAGAATGATCTTTTGAAGACACAGTTACAGCACCAGTTAGGGGGCAATAGCTTGCAGAGCTGCAGCAAGGTTCTTCAAAAGGCTGTATATACTTCGAATCAGCATCTACTATATTGTACTGTGTCTCCCATAGCCAGGATTCATGGGTCCAGGAATCAAGAGGTAGAAGTGTGAATGGTACAACTCCCCATTACCCTCGGTGATCCACTATCAAAAGTTTTGTTTCCTGTTCTTGGGACCTTATGTTGTATTGGCTTAGAAGTCTTAGTTTCAGAAGGGTGAAGTCTTGTACCAACCAGAAAGCACAACAATGATACTATTGAACTGGAAGCTCGGGCTTCTCCCTGGTTATTTATGTGTCCTTGTGCCTCTGGGGAAACAAACTAAAAAGGGAGTCATGCTGTTGTCAGGGGAAACTGACTCAAACTATGAAGGGGAAGTTGGATTACTACTCCACAAAAGAGGAAAGGAAGAATAAGCATAGAATGCAGGAGATCCCTTGGGTGCCTCTTAGTAGTATATGCCCTTTTATTAAAATTGATGAGAAACTACAACAACCTAATCCAGGGAAAATGAAAAATGGTCCAGAGCTTTCAGAGATAAAGATATGTGTCCCTCCATCTGAGTAAAAACCAAGACCTACTGAGGTGTTCCTGAAAGCAAAGGGAATACAGAATGAGTAGTTGAAGAAGATAGTGCTAAATACCAGCTATGACAGTGTGATCAGCTATAGAAATGAGGATTTTAATGGTAGTTTCTCTTCTGATATGATTCTAATGTAATATAATGTTGATGGACTTAATACGGGTTGTTAAGGATTGTTAAACCTATGTTATAATATTCAAGTTATGATATATTAAGAACAAGCATCACCCAAACTTATCTTGTATTTGGGAAGGGAAGTAGTGCAATTCTGTTTGTTCCCCAGATAGTAATAACATGTTAGGTATAATTATGAGTTTATCTTCGTATGTAGAGACTGGTTTAAAGAGATGTGTCTGGTTGTCAAATTGACAAAGATTGTGATGGTAGAGTGATTGTGTCAACTTGAGTAAGAGAACCTCAACTAAACTGGCTCAGCAATTCCACACCCTAGAGTGTGGAGACCTACCCTATGGTGACTTGTTGCCTGGATGGTATAAAGGGGGAATGAAGAAGGATGGATTTGCTTCCATTTTTCTGGAGGAGTTCTAGTCTTCATTTTCACCTTGCACACTTTCCAACGCAAACTCTTCAACCTTCCATTGCAGACCCATCAGCCTCCTGATATGGACTAGCACTAGAATGAGCTCCAGATCTTGGTCTGAATACTTAGGTCTCCATTGTACAGATATACCCTCTGCACTCTTCCATATCCACTCCTGTGCGTGGCTATTGTAAGCCAATCTTGTAAACTTACATATTTGTGTATCTTGTGTTATATCTGTTCCTCTAGTAAACACTGACTGATACAGTGAGATAGAGTACTTCTCTTTGGAAGAGCTGGGATCTCTGGTATGCATTATACATATTCAACCTGTGATCATCCTGCAGAGTAGGAGCCAAGGAAGTAGATTTCTCCTCTCTCCTTTCGATCTTCTACCTGGACTCCTGGTGGCTCAACCTACCTGGAAGCCAGACTTCACAAGACCCTCATCTTTATCCTATCATCTTGACTCATTCTTTTTAGATGTAGGTCGAAATCAAATTCACAAATGCAAATAATTTAACCTATCTTCATCATCTGACTCCTATGTCATTGTTGGTGATACTTCAAATTCTTCAAAAACGGTCATGCTTAGAACAATTTTTAGCTTACTACAGTTCTTAATCTGTTTTAACATCTCTTTTTATTTTTTAAATCTTTGTCGTCTGAACACCACTTTGATAGGCTCAACCTCTCACTCCATTCAATTGCTAACACCAAGGTAACTTTTCCTCACCCATATCCATTTACCTTGATTGTATTTATTTGCATGCAGAAGAAATGTTCAAATTCATATTTATAAGCATACTTATTATACCTGTGCCCCTTTGATTGTCATCTGTGTAAAACTGAGCCCCCTCTATCCCTGATCACAAGCTCCCTATGGACAGAGCAAGCTGGAAATACACTTTTTCTCAATAGGTGTCCTTCAACACAGTGCTCACCCCAACAACATTTTTTGCTCCTTAACTGATACTGAAAATAGAAGAAAAGCTCAACCCACACTTTAACCATTGCTTTCAGTTTTCCAATCATGCAGTCTTGGCAAGAGCAGTTAACAAGTGAATTAGGTGTCTTCTTGATGGAAATTTTAATGAAGTGGATAATGAACAAAATATAGAAAGAATAGGGCGCAAGGAAAAACTATGAGTTGTTTGGAAAACATATAATCTACCAAAATGCTAATGCGTGAAATAAATTAATGAATATTTCTTCTATTTTTCTAAGTAATTAATATTTTTAATGAGGTCATTATTACAATTTTTAAAAGAACAATCCCAGAGAAATAGACTAGAATGTCAGAAAACTGGTCTTTAGTCCTTTGCTTTCAATAACTAATTTTACTTGAATCTTTGAATCTGATATTTTCTAGATATTATACTCTGAATCTCTACTAGAGAAAATGGAAATGTGAATGTTTAAGGTTTTATCATTTTTGCTACATTTAGGCTCACTGCTCATTCATGTGGACTGGAAACTGTGTCAAATTAGCATATACACTGCTGAGGTAGTGCACTAATAATTAAATTCTGAGAGAGCTTAAACAACAGAATGGAGAAATAAAGTATCAACCAGACTGATAGTCATGCCACTCTTTTCAAAATGTTTCTTTAAATATATATTCTGGAAAAAAATAATAATTTTTTCTACAAATCACAGAAGTTTTATAATATGCATAAGGTTCTTTAAAGGCATTTATAATTGAATAATTTACCTTGAGAACAAAGGAATAAATTTAAATGTAATTTCAATTTATCTTGATTTAGCATGTAGGTGATGTGGGTTTTTTTTCTTTTTGAAAGATTATGAGCTTTTGAAATGAAACTGGCTTTGACTTAAATCTAACTATGTTACTTACAAATTATATAACCTGGAGTGAATAACTAATTTTTCTGAGACTCAGGGTCCACCCCAGCAAATGGGAACTAATTTTTCTTTCCTTCAATACATATTTTCAAAGATTAAATTAATTTCAAAGACAAAATTCACATGAATAACAAACCTGGGAATTACTTTTGTGAAAACCCATAAACTATAGACTAGGAAAAATAAAAGTAAAAGGATTCAGAAAAGATATCACTATGCCTAACTAAAGAGATAATATGGAGTTTTTATAATTAAAAATAATTCTTGTCTCACAGAAGCTTGATAGAGCAGTAAAGACTCTAACATCTATATACTTAGTAAAAGTGCTCTACTGTCAAAACCAGAGTTTGCTTCTTCTTTCTTTCTTTCTTTCTTTCCTTCTTTCTTTCTTTCTTTCTTTGTGTTGCTTTAATGACAAGTTAAGATCTTTGAAATTTTCAGGATAAATTAAGTACAAGAAAATGCATTCCTGGTCTATTTTCTTGATAAACAAGAAAGAACAAGTAAGTAAAGTAGAAATTGGAGCAATTTTGGTGAGAAACTTCACATACTATTCCCTAGTTTTTAATAGACAAAAAGGGAGAATGAGAGAAAAAACTGGCTCAGACTGTTAAAAATTGTTGTAAAACACTCTTTTCAGGAAAAAAAATTTCAAATACAGATTCCCCCTTTCAGGAGAAATGTCCAAATACAGATTCCTAGACCCCATTCTCAAAGTATCAGTGGGGATAGATGGCCCAAAACTCTGAACCCAGACGCTCTTCCAGTTCAATCTGTGTTAGCTAGGACTTGGAACAATTGTCCTAAACAACAGAGTAACAAATATTATAAAATTCATAGAAAGCCACAAACCTGTATACAGTGAAGATGGATCTGGAGGAATGAGATTTCCAAGTTGGATTCTAAGGAGGAAGGAAAGTAGGCTATTGATAAACATCTAAGTCATTCACATTTTATAAAGAACTAATAATGAATATTTTTAATGGGGCCATTATTACAGTTATAAGGAAGGAACTTTTAACAAGGGCTTGGTTATGAAACTTTGAGAATTTGTTTGATATTTACTGAACTTTTGTTTCATATATGTACAGGGCTGAACCAAGGGATTTGTTGTCAAAAATATCTGCTTCTAGCCTTACAGAACATGTAGACTAGTTACAAGGATTTAAAATTGAAAGTCACATACACATTTCCAAATACCTTATTAATTTTTAACATTTTCTATGAAAAGAATTAATAATGACACAATAAATAAATAAATAAATAAATACATAAAATGGTATAGGTTTTTGAGTTGGTTAGTAATGTGAGTTTCTATGGCACATTGGCAAAAAACAAACCACTGTTTTAAAATCAGACAATGTAAATTCAAAATCTGAATCTGCGTCTATTAGCTGTGCCAGTGTTAAGAAAGTGGTTTGACTCCTCACACTTTTTGATTTCACATTAGTAAAATTGTGATAATAATATTTATTCCTCCCACATCATGGCAAGCCATTGTGTAGTCAGGGGATTCCAAGGGAAATGATTACATACAGGACACATAATTTATAGTACTATTTATAATGGTCACTCAAGGAGTCAAATACAAAGACAATGAAGGATATCAGTCCAAACACTAATGATCAGCCGAGGGCCTGAATCTCATGGCAACAACCTGCATGACTTCAGCTAAAAACCCAGAGCCCATGACAGTGCCTCCCATGAGTCCAACTGGAGCCCTAGAACCCATGAAAATTACTCATGCAAGTCTATTTCATGGATCTGCTCTGGGACGGACCAAAGGTCAGTGGCAGAAACTAGAAAGTCTGTGCCAGTGGGATGAAGGATCTGTGCCAGTAGGTGGGGGGTCTGCACGGGAGCCAGGAAGCAAGGTTGGAAGTAAGGACCAGGGCTCCCCGGAAAAGTACCACAGTCACCCTCAGCGACAACGAGGTCCTAACTCCTCTGATGATAACAGCCAAGTTCATATCAGGAGGCCAGCATAACAAGCTTCTCCTGGAGATTAAACAGCACACCATCTTCCCCTTCAGAGCCAGGAAGTGATGTTCACAGTAAGGAACAGAGCTCCCCCAAAGTGAACACAAACATTTTCAACAACAAGGTCCTGAGCTCCTTTGATGATGAGAACAGCCAAGTTCATTTCAGGAAAGAAGCTCAACAAGCTCCTCCAGGAGAACCCACAGCAATAGAACCTACAGCACCAAACAACAACTCTTCCTCTCCAGATCTCCTTTTTATGCTGGCAACAGTCCTCAGGTGAGCCATCTACACTCAGCACCACACCGTTTCAGTTCAGCTGGTATTTAAATTGATCCTCAATTTTCAACCCACCACACCCATGAAAACTATAAACTGCTTTTAAATTGAGACACTACTAAAACATGATTAAGCAAATATCAGAAAAATAAATGAAGTAATAGTTGCACTTACTGCCACAAATGTAATCTGGCACTCTGCAAACTCTATGTTACTTTTCTGGGCTCCAAAGCAGAAAATTAGAACTACCTCCAAGTTCCTTCTAATTGCTATGACTCTACTTTGATAAACAATTACCAAAAAAGTCTTATTTTTTTCTGGACCACGAGAGCTTGAATTTTTTGCCATATTGCAAGAGGCTGATTGAATATCAAACATCAACATATGTTCCTGTTTAAGCATCCCATATGGAGAAAAAAAAACTAACTTCATTGCTAGTTTTGATAATCTGTTACTCTGGTAAAACTAGATGCTGTCCACTCCTGTGAAGGTGGACTGAAATTATTTAAGAAGAGATCTAGTCTCACTGTGGTTAATTTTAAGTAAGAATTATCATTTTATTCAGGGGTAAGATCTCACATTCATACACTTCTATGTGCCACGAAGGGCTTCTTTCAGATCATAAAGCAGTAAAACAAGGATGCCCTGTCTTCTTCACTCTTACTTATGAAGTCATTTCTGGTAGTTAATTGTGATGACAACTTGAGTTGATAACGAAATGCCTAGCAGATTGGTGGAAGACAGTTCTGGGTGTGTCTGTGGATGATTGACTTGTAGAGCAAAGTCTGAGGAAATAAAATACCCACCCCTGATGTGGGTGACACTAAAGATAGGATTATAGCCTAAACAGAATAAAAAGGGAAAGAAAAGCAATCTCTTTGGCTTCTTTGGAGAAGCTCCAGTCTTTATCGCTGCCTTTGAACAATTATCTCCAATTCTTTCAGGGTTCCAATATGGACTCTTCACCCTTCCAAAACAGGCCCCTTGGCCTTCTGATGCAGGCTCACACTGGATATTGCAGTGAGCTCCAGGTTGACTTTTGAATGGATCCTCCAGCTCTCCAAAGCGCTAACAGCCATTTTTGCATTCTTCCACTCCCAACTCTGCAGGAGGCCATGATAGAGAGATAGGTAGATAGATAGATAGATAGATAGATAGATAGATATAAAGATAGAGAGATGTGTATCTCCTAGTGAACCGTGATGCACTATTCTAAAGGGCTTCCCTATCTATTAGTATGATTTTGTTCTTAAATAGTCTCTTAATCTGATGTTTTCCTATGATGTATTTGGGGGAGGAGGACCGCAAAGGTGCAATACTGTCCTCAACACAACATATCAATAATACACAACTATCAACTTGATTTATCACTCTTAATATTACCTGCAACCACCCAGCTGAAACAGTGTGCATTGCTTTTCTACCCCACCATAAAGTTATTCCCATTTTCCACGATATACTCTTTGAAAGCAAGTCACTATGTACAACATGCACGTAAGAAGTGAAGAATTCTATCTTCTTCAGGGTGGAATGACTACATAAATTCTTTGGAATTCTTTTGCACCCAGAGATTTGTCTCTTCTCATTTATTACTTATTCAGTCAATTGGCCATACTCCTATGGATACATGGATATTTGTTTTATGCTTTGTATTATAAGCCAAAGTTACTATGTTTAGTTTGTTGCTGAAATTGTTCCAGGTTTTGCAATCATAAGCTCTTTTGTTTGGTTTCTCAGTCCTTTTGACACATTTCCCATCATTATGTATATTTTCCATTTATTACCAACTACTTACTTTTCACAACAAAGGTGTTAAAGTTCATCTTGCATATTTCCTACCCTAGTCTATAACGGTCCTTTTTCCAAGGGAACATTTCTTTTATTAGGAAATGATATTAGACACCAAGGTTTAGTCACTGTCTTGAAGATTTGACCCACTAATCCACCAATTTTTTACCATGAGTAAGCCTCTATTTTTTTCCACCTTTTTCTCAGTTCCACTGTTCAAATGACTATTTCATACTTTCTCTTTCCTCCCCTAAATGTTATTCGTCCAGATTGGCCTCTTCCCTTCACTTTTACTTGAGGATTTTGTCTCATTTTTTATATTCCACTGAGAATATAAATACAAAAAGTCTCCCATATTTTCATCAACATAACTACAAATCTATTTACACTTATCTAGACTATGTCTACCCACCTAATAGTGAAATCAAAAAGTCTGCACTGTGGGACTAAGGGAATTAGAGAAAGGTGAATTACTTGTTATTCTGTGTGCAGAATTTTCACATAATCTCCTTGCTTTCAATGTTGTCCTCATCCTTATTTACAGGTTTTCCTCTGTGTCTGGTATCCCTGAGCCAATTCTTCCTCTTGTCCCGCCTCTCAAGGAGAAAACTGCCATCTTCTGCCAGGGTGAAGGCAACACAGCATTGGTAAGAGAGGAAATAGAGTTCCTGTGCCTTCTTCAAATTCCGGTCTTGAGAGACAAACAGAACCATTGTTTCTGAGCCTTTATAGCTTCTCTGGTTTGAAGAAATCCCTTTGCACTCTATTCTCTGTCTCTCTCTCTCTCTCTCTCTCTCTCTCTCTCTCTCTCTCTCTCTCTCTCTGTCCCTTTCTGTCCTACTTTTTCTAACATGGTCTTCACTCCATCCTGAATTACTTAGGCTTTACTTTCTTTGCCAAAATTGCTTACTGTTCATAAATATACTTTTCTTAATCCAAATAAGTTTAACTGATGTTTTCTACTCTCAATTGTCTGAAAAATTTTAAATTTTGATATTCACTTACTAACACTTTAGTAATATATGAGGAAAGTTATGAAATAAATAAACATGCTCAATCTTCCATGATTTATTAAGAATGTCAGTGAGATTTCAAAAATCATGTCTTCTCAGCTCAAAACTTTTATTTAATTATTTATTTTCTCCTCAAACTGCTGGTTTCCATCACCATTGTTTGACCTAAGCTACAAATATATATATATAAATAACTGCTTTGAGAGTGTCAAAAGACCAAATAAATTTAAAATTTTATTGGCATTTATATGAAATTCTACATTTGGGCAACATCTCGTTCTAGAAAATAGTTCCGTTCTATTCTGCAAAATAATGAGTGTTCCAATAAATTGAGTGGAGAAGGTTGGCAGAAAAGGACTGAAGAAAGCAGGAATAGTGAGTAAGAAGCTAATTAGTTATTCAAAGTTACTTTTCTTACATAGTTAAAACACGAAAAGTTTCTTTATTATGGTACCTGTGGCTTCCTGGAATCCTGAGTTTTGTTTTTATATTGACCCATTTCAATATGCAGTTGATTATTTGGTACTTCATACACATGACTCTCTTCTGATTTGGTCTGATCTGCTCAGTTCCAGTTAGAAGGGTAGTCCACAAGCAATGGACTCCCATAAACTTTGTTTAACAGGAAACAAAGAAACTTTGATCTGGTTCCTAGTTACTCTGCTATATATCATTGAAATTAAGAGCTTAATCTCTGAATCTGTTCCAGGGGTAGTTTGTTTCATGGCTTACTTGCCCTCCTGCTTATGCTTTCATTTGTTTTTAACTTTTAATGTGTATTTAACAGTATACCTTTAAAATGTTATTTTCACTATTAAATAAGACAATTTGTGAAATACATACTTCTTAAATATTTGGAGCAAACTAATGAGGCTCATATTATTTTCTTTGTTTTACAGATAAAATGACCTAAGCTTGAATGATTTAAGTAAAGAAATTTAAAAAAAAACAAATTTTAGAAAAGGAAATTTCCCACAGAACATTTTGCCTATAATATGAAGTTAGATTAGTATCCCTCTCCCTCCCCACCAACTTTACCCCCCAGTTTGCCTGTCATTCTCTGACCATGTGTTCATCAGATTTCTGTTGCTATAACAAAACACCTAAGAAGACCAATTTAATAGAGGAAAGATTCATTGTGGCTAGCAGTTTCAGAGGTTTTAGTCATAGTTGGCTGACTCCATTACTTTTATGCCTGTGGGAGGCAAAACATGATTGGGTGCTCATGGCAGAAAAGAGCTGTCTCACTGCATGATGGCCAGAAACCAGAGAAGCAGAGACAGGTCTGCGGTCCCAACATACCCTTTAAGAGCACACTATCAATGACCTACTTGCTCCACCCCTACAGTTTCCAATACTGCCACTAACTGGGAACTAAACCTTCAACACAGGAGACTTTAAACAACATTTAAGATCTAAACCATAATACACTATAAATGTGGATACGTCTGTCCTTTGGTGAATATCATTTTCTCTACCTGTACTGGGCTTCTGCACCTAAGACATTTTTATAAAGACTGAATTCTGCCTCACAAATAAGTTTCTTAGAGACAAGGACAAGGCTATTCATAGTTCCTGGTATAGTGCCAGACATATTATAGACATCTGTTAAATATTTGTGAAATGAATTAACTACACAATTTTATAATATCATTAATAATAATGGCAAATATATATATTAATTTTTTCATTTAGACACATTGTGTAAGAGACACTGACATGAACTTACATGATAGGCAAATAGGCACGTGAAAAGTTTCACCCAATACTTATAAAAAACATGTAAGGAAGGCATACAGTAAGACCTTGACTTGAGTTCCCTTCCAGGAGAACACTATAAATCAGATTTGTTTGTAATTCTGACAACGTGAGTCTTTCACGTTTGACACAAGCATGCAATGTAAAGCATAAAAAAACCAAACATGCGAATACTGTACAGTAAGCACACAGCAGCACAACTGTGACAATGTCTGGCAGCCACTTGAGCTACTTCCAAGATTCGTTAGCATCTACAAATGTTCACAATGCAAGATCTGTTCATATCTTTGAAAGTTTGCAACTCAAATGTTCATAAATCATGGGCTGACTGTATTAGTTTCTATGGCTACTGCAAAAAAGTACTTCCTATGGCTAAAAACAGCAGAAATTTATTCTTTTACCTTTCCGTAGGCCATAAATCTACTATCAATATATTGATACTCCCTCCAAAGGCTCGAAGGGAGCTCTCATGTCTTACTGCTTTTAGATTCATCATTCCTTGAGTTTTGGTTGCATCATTTCAATCTGCCTTTACTTTTCCATAATCTCCTCTGTGTTTGTTTTCTCACCTTCTCTCTTTTATAAAGATACTTATAATACTCTTATTTCAAAATCCTTAATTTCATTATATATGCAAAGAATCATTTTACCCAAATATCATAATATTTATAAGTTCCAGAGATTAGAGCATAGTATCTTTTTTTTTTGAAAAGAATACAATCAAAACAAAACAGAGTAAAGTCAATCAAAGCAAGGCAATGAACATGGTACATGACTTTTAAACAGGGTAAAAAGCAATTTATAAGGCTATCATAATGCCTCTTGTTATCTGCAGTATACCTGCCCATACCATCAGGGATAAGTAAAATCAAACAAAATACAACAAACTAAAACAGTAGAAACAAAACAAAACATAACAACAACAACAAAAAAAACAAAGCAAAACAATGTAAGCAATACAGAATTTCAAGATATTAGCAAAACAGCATTGGCTACCATAATATTCGTTATCTTCAGAATAGTTGCCCACACCTTCAGACATATTACAATCAAACCATACAGAATAGAGTAAAATCAATCAAAACAAACAGTGAAAGTCATACAGGGTTTCTAAACAAGCTAATTGGACATCCTTGATGGCTGCAATTATATATTTTGTTATCTTTAAAATAACTGTCCATGCCATCAAGTATAATAAAATCAAACAAATTGGAATAAAATGAAACTAATCAGAACAATGAATACAATCTAAATTTCAAATCATGATAACAGATTAATAGGGTAGACCTTAGTATCTTTCAGTGACCATTCAAACTATTACACTAAGTGTAACAGTGGGGGCATTTGCTTGCAAGCAACAGAAATTGACCTTGGTCGTCCAAGAAAAGCAACAGCACACCTCAAGATGATTGTAAGGCTGACAATTGATCAGAAGCCTGATGCTCAGTTTTGTAAAAATAGTAAACACAGGGTTAGGTGTCCAGAGGATAGGTAATGGGTACATTCTGCCCCAGGACAATGTTATTATGAAGTAATCACAACCAAACCTTTATCTCTGAGATCTTTAATAAAGATTCAAAGTCCTGGACAAGGTCCTCACATATCAATCACATGTCAAGGGCAAGGAAATCAGGATGCTAGTAGGCACAAAAGAGTATCCCAAAATAAGACAGAGAGGTTAGCTATTTGACAGAGAGACAGAAACAGATATACACGCATGTGCACACACACACACACACATGTGGAAAATGGAATTGTTTACTAGGAAAAATAATTATGTTCAATTTTTAAAAATGAATTATTCAGTTCAGTAAGTGTGATAAAAAAACATCAAATCCTAGGGCTGTCCAACTCCATAGTTTACATTCTTTCAAAAATAGTCTTCCATAACAAAATTCCCTTAAATTATGGAAAAAATTGGAATAGTAGTGGAGTAATTAATTATATACTTTTTAAAAATTCTTATTTGAACCAGTTCCTCAAGGAACTGGTTCAAATAAGAATTACAACCTCTTCCAATATGTCATATAAAAGAGTTCAAACTTCATCCCTCAAATAAATACTAAACAACACTCTTTCAAACTGCATTCCAAAAATTATTTTTCAACAATGCTGTCATTATTCAAAGAAATTTTAGACCTGCTATTTTTAAGATTACCACTAGAATCTTCATATTGCTAGTTCGTGTCCTAAAGAGCAATCACACATGTTTAAATTATATTACTTGTTCTGCTGACATTTTGATTTTAAATGTCAATTCCAGGGGGAGGGAAATGAGGCTATCAAGAAACACTTTTTTGGCATAAACTTTGATCTGACAGCAACCAGTCAAAAAATGTTGGTTGCAAGCCGGGCGTGGTGGCTCACGCCTGTAATCCCAGCACTCGGGAGGCTGAGACAGGCGAATTGTTGTGAGTTCGAGACCAGCCTGGGCTACAAAGTGAGCTCAAGGCCAGCCTGAACAGCATAGTGAGACCCTGTCTCAAAAACACCAGGGCTGGGGATCTAGCTCAATGGTCTAAGCGCCTGCTTGGCAAGTGCAAGGTCGTGAGTTCAATCCCTGGTGCAGAAAAAAAAAAAAAAAAAAAAAATGTTGGTTGCTGCAAAAACCATTAAATCCAGGTTTCGAGTCCTGCAAAGAGTTAAAAGGGAGAAAAAACTAGTCTCAGTGAAGGTACTTACCATTTGCTAGCACTATAAGAAAAATTTTTTTCTATTTTATAATTAGATTTTTTTCCTTAATATTGTGCAGCTAGAAAATAGTCAAAACTTAACCATGGGTTCACACAAAACTCATGCAAATTTTAAACTTTAACAAAGGATAAGTAAAAGTAGAGTTGCATCTCAGCTTTCTAAGAAAGAAAAAGGAAGGAAGGAAGGAAGGAAGGAAGGAAGGAAGGAAGGAAGGAAAATAAAAGGTAACTTGAAAATTAGCATGGTGATAGCAAGGGACAGATTTATTAGTAGCTACAAATGTTGAAATCAGGATAATCTGGAAGAATATTAAATACTTAATGACCTGTTGCAAAAACAACTTGATATTATGTCTAAATGACCCTCATTTTGTGTCTGGTTGTTTCTTGTTCTTTATACCGGGCTTGCTCAGCACCAACTCTATAATGCCTTATTCGGCATGCCTAGGCAGAGGACTACCACCGTATCTTCTAATACTGAGGCTATCTGAATTATGGTATAAGCATTTGTAAGTCTATCCCACACTTGTCTATTGAGTCCTTAAGGATAAAAATTATGCATTTTGAAGCTTTCTGTTCTGAACACCAAGTATAACACAGTGTACAACTTACTAACTTATCAAATATTTTTTGAGAGAATACATGGGATATCTGAATGAATGAATGAGAAAAACAATTGAATGAGTAAAATTCTATATAATCTGAGTGATAGTTGATTAAAGTATACTAATTTAAGAAGCCAGTTTCTTCCATTAATTTTAACTTTAATTTCTATTTGGGATGTTGAATATTTTGTCCAAAATTTTGAAAAATGGTAAGAACAGCAAAGAATGAATGTGGAACACTTCGAAGTTTAAGACTGATAAGAGAAACTAACCCTATCACAATCTCCATGAATTCGTCAATTCTTTTCAAGACAAATTCTAGATCCAGTTAAATACACCTCACAGAAGAGGACTTTGTCAGTAAGGGAGTCCAGAGTTCAACCTGACACTCAAATGACAAACATAAGAACTGTTTAAGCCATTAGACAGAAAAAGCCATTCCTTATAATTTAGCAGATATTTCTCACCATAGCATAAAGGCTGTGTCATCTGCAAATATGTAAATGATTGAAACAGGATTTACTGGAAAGGGAACTATTTTCTTGATTTGCTATATATTACAAACAATCATTTCAAAAACTTTTTCATTGGAAGATTTAGAGAAGTTCGACAACTGAAATTCTTTCTGTAGTAATGATAATGAAAAGCAGTTATTTATATTTTTAAATAGACTTATACCTTTGACATCTATGTAACCTGATAGCTGCATTGCAAATATTTATAGGAATTTTAAGAGTCACAAAGAAAGAAAATGAATATATACATTTTCCCATCTGACTATAGAGAAGATTATAAATTCCCCTATTAAGAACAAAGAAATTTTCACACAAAGATCAAATCACTTAACAATGCACTTCTCAGGAAATATGCTTTTTGTGAAATGATGCAACACTGTACTTGATTTCAGGTCTAATTTAAGAAATTTAAAAGGAATATTGAAATATTGTGTGCCAGAAAAAAAAAAAGCACGAAAAGGTAATAGAGCATTGTCAAAATGACACGAGCCACCTTGCACTCTAACTGCCCACGAGCTGCATAGTTAGAGAATCAAAAATCCTATGATCAAATATGATTGATACTTTATTATATAAAATTCCATTTATTAATAATTATATTTTGAGAGACAGAGAAACCAAAGCCAAAATGAAAACTAAAACTCACTG